>JAJLZB010000022.1:0-149437 GCA_030571995.1 Yamadazyma insecticola
TATACATTATACATTTAAATCATAATAACAACAACAAAACAAAAAAAAAACCGGTTACACAATGGTAACCACTGAAGAAAAAACTTCAAAATATTTATAGCTTTTTATAATATACTGTTTACTTAACCACTTCTCATCCTTCTCTATGTAAGAATAATATTGCCAATATATCAATTTTTCACACGTAGGTTGCTATCTAATGAAAATAACAATACAGTCTAATCATGGTCCTTTGCCTCTCATACTTGAACCAATCCAAGATGAAGTTGGAAATCAATATTACATGAATTTCGCAATTATTGCAAAAAGTTGAATGTCTCTTTTAATCTTATCATAATAGATACAGATAAGAAAATACTAGTATATTCACCGAACTCTCTTAAACAACAGGTATCTTTCGAGGGCAATAAAACCCTAAGTGAGTCAATCCCTATTCTTGTCGGGCACGGAAAACTAAGTTTATTTTACTTAAGTGAATTGAAAAAAAAGAAAATCGGTCAACTACTTTGAAATCATAGATTAGCCTAGAATAAAGCGTCAGCCTATTATTACTTCGTACATCAACTGTATCAGTCTGTTATCATCAGTATGCATGGTCTTCAATTTCAAAAGAAAATTTTCCTTAGCCTTTTGCCTAAGGACCTGCCAGAAATAAATCAAAATAGTAAGCAGTACTCATCAACGAGAGTCTCCAAGCTTTCATTTGTAGCTCATTCCAAAACCAGCGAGTACTATGGAGACATTCGAAGAGTTTCCACATGAAGAAGAGAAAATGGGTATATTAGGTTTCATGAAAAACCTTCAAGAGTAGCAGCACTCAAACATCATTCAGAAACTAAACTATCCAGCAGATTCGGTACGATTGAAAGTTCAAAAGCTAACATATTAAAAATATTCCAACAGTGTTACGAAAGTTAGTCAACAAATAAAAAGAAAAAGTACGTAAAAGAAAAAGCCTTTTACTCTGAAACTTTTAAATCAATCTTCAAACTATACTACGCAATATCTTCTTACCCTAGTCTGTGTCATTATATCAGTTGTTTTGGCAGTCGAAATATCATTCCTTTGTATACTTGCATACCAAAAAAGTCTCAAGCTAGATAATCCGGACAGGATATAAATTAGATTTAGAATAAAATCTAGCTACTTCATCAATAGCATTGGAAAAATGTTTCAATATGTTTTTTTGAATTAAATCAGCTACAGAAACTCTACCAGCACATACTAAATAAAACTATAATTGCTATTCCCTCACCCAACAACTTCAACAACAAAATTAGAACCTCTCTATTAATGCAATTTTTGCCAATTCTTACCTTCTAGAATCCATTTCTTAACCTACTTTTGATAAAAAATTCTTTCTCTCAAAGTAGAATACATATACTTGAATCACATCTGTAAAATACTTCTGAAATGGTACTTGGTCTTTGAATAATTTCCGTGCAAATGTTATAAAGTATTTTCTATGAAACAGCAATGCTTACAAACGTTAAGACCACCCAATCACTTCACATAAAAACAAACTTTGATCTGACCTTATCAACTAAACTAATGTTGCACTTCAATTGGAAATGTAATATCTATAGCTAACATTTGAAACCATTCCTTTTCTCGGAAAGATCTCTATTCACTTTTAGAAAACCCATTACTTTAATGAACAAATAGAAGCGAGGGAAATCCTAGAGGATCTCAATTAGTTGATTTAAGATGTTGATGAAACATAACTCATACGTACTAAATTCGCTCGACAGAAAAATATGGCAAACTTTGGAATCTAAGCCCTCTACAACAAGCTGCTGATAAGAGGGCTTTAATTTTCTTCCCAAACCCATAAGACTTCCACCAATTGAAAGATAATCCATTGATGGCATAACATAACAACATGGCTAGCTTTTAAGATGATACCAGAGCTAATCATTGAGAATAAGAAAACTAACATCAAATTCGACTATTCCATGCTGAGATAAATATATATATATATATAAAAGCCAATACTTGTTTCGAAGAATTCCTGGTTCAGTAGCGTCCAGAGCGTAATTTTTAACCAGGAAACCTTTTCCTTATCAAGTTGAGTACTGAATAGGAGCCTCTAAACATGTAAACATGATCCAAATAGTCAAAAAAGTCTAATGTGCCTCACCGGAGTCCCAGCTTTAGTAGATAAACTAACGTCTCGTATAAAAATATACCAACGGTCCTCAGAATTAGTTGCTTGAGTAAAACAATTTAGCAAGTGGTAAAGAATTGATGGCATACACATCTTGATTCTATACTGTGAAAGAGACACCAAAATAGAGCATTTAGGTGCAAAACTTTTGGAGGCTTTCACATCTAACTAACTAGATTATAGCACGCTTATCCCAATCTCCTTTAACATTTCAAGCCTGATTCCAGTATTATACTCTTTTTGAAGGAAGGTCAAGAACAAATCCTTACACAAGCAGTCATGTCTATACATAATAAAAGATTTGGTTGCTAACGGGCCATGACACCGAATAATCTATCAATAACAAATATAATGATGTTAACTAGTGTCCATAACTATAATAACGTGTTATCTGCGACTATACCCACATAAAGTAAACTTTAATTACGCAATAAATGATTAACGTCATTAACCTCTAATAAAACAAAAGAACCTGGAAGGACTAAATACTTCTGCACAAGATAACACCATTAGTTTTATAGGTTAACAATGCTGCCATTATCATCTATTTCTTCCGTTATAATGTGAATGAGTTCAGATACAGTCATACTCTAGGAAGTATACGTTCTATGAGTATGCGTTCGCCTAATAGATTTTAATGGTGCTTTCTAATGAATAATCGTAGATTCTAGCGGAAATAGAGAGGTAGGATGCTATATGTTGGTATACGTAAATAGCAAAGCGAATCAATGCGTGGGAATACGATGTTTGTGAGCAAATATCCATTGAAAGTAGAAAACTCCTAGTCTATGAGATGTTAGTAGAGCACACTTGAAGTGTGATTAACCGAACTCTGCTTCTTTGTTGTTACAAGCTTATACGCTCTAACCCCATGTGAAGCCTTACTACTCAAAATGCCAAATCCATGGTTCTTTACGAGTTGTATATCGTTTTCTTCCAGTTCTGATAATGAGCAACAACTTACAATGGGTTAAAGAATAACAAGCTGAATAATTACCAGAAGTCATAATATTTAGGTTAGATCTCACTTTATATGAGTTCTTTGATCATTATTACATATCGGGAGGCAACTTTACTCTTACAATTACTCTGGGCAAAAATAATGCTGTTAAGGGAAACAAAACTGCTTATAAAGACTTCTTTTGACTTTCTTTCCTTCAGGATCCTGACGAAAGTAAGGTTACTTAACAGATGGTCATATGTTTGCAAATGTTAATCTATCGGTGAAAAGTAAAAGGTTTGTGAAGATACTACTAATTCAGCCTATTCACTCTGAAGTTAAACATATGCAGCTCAAAAAGTCCTGTGAAACAAAAATTGGTCCGCAGTTGTTATTCTTATTCTGAATGATGAAAAGTAAAATATACCTTGTAAATAAACCATAGGAGAGTATCATTTACTATTTTTCTTATGTGTAATATCTGGTTTAAAAGAGTGTCAGGATAACACTTTGTAAGTTAAACAGTCATTCCTTTCCTTTAAAGAGTATTTCATCTTGGAAGTCCGATTGTTAGCATCAGTTTCCACAAATTGCCGTTTACCCCCTAGCTGAATGTTATTCAAAGAATTTTCAAATTCGAAATTATCAGAAGAAACACAGGTATTTACGAAAGCTGTTAGATTCTTATGTGTCTAGCGTTTTCAGTTACTATGAAGCGATTTGCCCCACATGCATTGTTTAGGTGTTTATTATTAATTAAGTCGCCATTTTAAAAGCTTCAAAGGGTTGGGGAGAAAGATTGAGTGAGAAGAGTTTCAATTTTGCATGAGTCCAGCTCAATGGTAGTAAGTAGTTTATTGTTTCACTGCTGAGACACATGTTCGAATGAAGAGAGCCAAATCCCAGTTTGTTAAATTTGTTACTTAGATTACTTAAAAACTAGGAAAAATAAAGTAAAGTAACTAATTCAAAGCTAACATGAATTAGATGCTTACCGAATACAGAAGGGATTATCTCATAATACATAATTATATCCTTTTGTTGCTTCTTTGTAGTATTTTTAAACTCGCTTTGCTAAATAATTGCCGTTTGATATATTATATTTTAACTCAATCAGAGCCTGAGCAACTGCTGGGAATGCAATTGGGTTTAACGGTACTTCAAAACTCTTCATCAATAGTTATAAAAACAGGCTATATTGTTCCACTGTCAAAAATATCTCTATTGGTAGATTCTGACACGCCTGGTAATTTTTCACTTTCAACGAAAGTTCATTCATTTGAATTTTTGTCCCTGTTATTTTCTGGCTTAGTTTGAGTAAATAGGATTATAGAATAAAGAATCTATGACCACTTGAGTCAAAAGTTGATCTAGAAAGGTATTACTGGCATATGAGTGAGTTTCGGTTGTAAGTTTATAACTTTTCTCATGTAGAATCGAACTAAAGCGATTTGTTTTTGTCTTTTTTCCAGCTGTTAATAGCAAGTCATGTTGTTGAGATCAGGCAAACTCAAACCTATAGATTTATAATTATATAAAGGTTTTTCGGAAAGGATCGACGTTTAATTATTTTGTATTAAAAAAAAATTTCTAGAAATATATGGGGTGTATAGAGGAGAAAGCTATATACCAGAGGAGTAAGGTATACACCCGGCTGTGACCTAAAAGAAGCTACTGTAGACTGTGAATTTTCAATTTTTATGGAATCTTAGTAACTAAGTAATTAGGAATGCTTTTAAAGTAGCGAATTTTGACAATAGTGATGTACTTTTGGATCATGAAATTATGAAATGGAGAAATGACTACATTTAAAAAAGGTTGTGGGGATTCAGTTAAGAAGAAATTATAATTCCAAAGAAAAATTGTGTGAAGAGCAATTGGTCGGTTTTAGAAAATGGTTTCTTTTAAATGGTGGTTTTATTATGCATATCATAATTTTGGTTTCTGTCTGTTTCTAAATTGGTTCTTCCATTGGTAAGATGGACTTCATCTTCAGTGTAGAAGTTAGATCAATGGGTGTCTCACCACAGTCTAGTATATCAGTTGTACGTATGTATTTGCAGAAGGTAGTTTTCGTTTGAAACTATTCTTTCCATTCTTAATTGTACTGATAGGATAAAAATATCTCGTGTTCAATGGCATAGTTTATACTTAAAAGATTTGCTCGTACACACTTCTCTTGCTAGCTATTGCACTGAGTATAATACTTTCAAGTCTTAAGATTCATTAGCACACTACGCAATATCTGGAATTAATTGACTAGCAAAGCTTGATCAGTGAGCCATGTATGGGGATATTCATCAAACATTTTATGTTTAATGTTATAATTAGCATTCATCTATTTGAGTTTTGAGCTAATTCTTATTTTGATATTTTCATTTTGTTTAGAGGTGTAGATTTTTTAATATAATCAAGTCGAAGAAGTTCCCTCTATTTTTGTTGTACACCTCTTAAATCCATAGATTAGTATTGTTAAACCTTGTAAAAAGTGTATTTAAATCCTTTCAATAATTCCATGGGTATGCTTTTGTTATGTCCTGTAGATTAGTTTGATATTTCATAGTTATCAGCCAATAGTCTGATTTCCGTAATCTGATTTTTGCTATAGACTATTGGATTAAAAAGCAGTCATTTACTCATTTTTAATGAATACGATATTTATTTACAAAGAGATGAATTTAAAGGGCTATTCTGAGCGTTATTATGCTGATTCAAGACTTGAAGATTTACCCAAGTGATTTGAGCAACTATTCACAAGTTTCTGTAAGAAATAGTTAGAGCCTATGTCATTGACTTTATGTTTCACTTCTCTAATATCAGTAATGAGTTGGATTTAATAGAAAATACTGAAGGGGAGTCTATGAGCTAATTTTCTTTCAACTTTGGTCAAGCAATTTTCTTTCGTGATTCCCTTTACCCAAGATAAATACTATCCTAGAGGATTTATTTCCAGTTATTAGAGTTGAGTGGGACTTTTGATGTAACTCTCAAGAGTAAGCTTTTGAGGATGAAAGGAAAAGACGAACTGAATGCAACTTCTATTCTGGAGAAAACAGTTCCAATTTAACAAGTCACTACATTAGATAACTAAACTTAGCCAA
This sequence comes from Yamadazyma insecticola, assembly GCA_030571995.1. Lineage (NCBI taxonomy): Eukaryota > Fungi > Ascomycota > Pichiomycetes > Serinales > Debaryomycetaceae > Yamadazyma > Yamadazyma insecticola. The sequence goes on from JAJLZB010000022.1 coordinate 6,209, forward strand.
CTATCGAGTACTATAAATTCGCTACTAACATATAAAGGTTTCATCTAGCCAATCTCTAGTTCTAAATCCCACTAATAAACCCCTTCTCGTTGGGAACATCGTCAGTATAATCAGTAATTTGGTACTTCTTAGTGTTACTTTAGTTGAACATTCTTCGCTGATTAGTTGAGTGCCTAGACAACAATTTCTGAGCACTTTTTTCGGAAACTTCATTTTGCAACCATTGGCCAAAAGTAGCAAAATACTTAGCTATCTTGATTGGAAAAAGAACATTCAGAGAGAGTATCAGTTTCTTCAAATTCTGGTTTCTCTTCTCAAAACTAAGGAACTTGTTTAAAAAAAGATATTTAAAGCACTTCGAGTGAATTTTGCAAATATCACAATTAAAAGATAATCTGATTAAACTTTAACAGAATACCAGAAGAGAAAAGGACATCCTATTAGATACACGAAAGTAAGCAAATATCATAGATTGTTGAATAATAAGAAGACTAACTATATAAAAACTAATAACTATTTATTTAGCCATAAATGATCACGCGAGATATAAAATATACTGTCTAATGCACTCTTTAGCTACAATTGTTTCAATGTAATATAAATTTTTTATATAATATACACTCACATCTATATAAACTAGACTATCTTTTCTTAGCAAAAGTTTGAGATCTCCCAGCATACAAGTTTTTAGACTTTCTGGCAGGTTGAGGACCTTCTGCCTCTTGTCCATATGGGTTGAACGCCTTCTTCTTTTTAAATTTTTGTTTTGAGTCTTTATTTCCTGATTTTAAGAGTTTATCAGCTTTAGAATAATCAAATTCGGGTTCATCAACTTCATCAAGCTTTCTTTTACCTCTTTGTGGTTTCTTTTTACCACGAAGTGATATGATGTCATCTTTGTGCTCTGATTTAGTGGACTCTTCATCTTTCTGTACCTTTGGTTGTTCCAACTGTATTTTTGCTTCTTGAGGTGGGTTGGCATTATCTTCTTGTTCATTATTTGGTTTACTTTCATCGAAAACCATTTCGTAAGATGCAGAGGAATCAGCTTTTGCCATCTTTTCGTTAGCAGAGGTTAACCTATCCACTAAATCTATATTCAACAGACTGATCTTTACGTTGTTTTGATCGAAGGTTATTCCTAAAGTACCATTATTCTTGGTGTTTTTAAAGACAGTAGAATTTTTGGATAAATGAGATTTTTCATTGTTACCCAATAAATGGACATTCTTTGCTAAAAGATCTTCAAAATTGTTGATTTGATTTTTAATAGACTCAGGAGTAACGGCCTCGATCATTTGAGTATCCATAGCCTCTGGTTCGGTACTGAGTTTATCCATCAATTTCCAGTCGTTTTCTTCCAATTTTTCCAAGGTATCATTGATCAAATGGGCCAATTCATTCGCATTATTTCTGACATATTCAGTTAAATAAGTAGATACGCCCAAGACTTTTTTGGCATCTACTGGTCTTGATAATGAAGCCAATAAGGCTAAAGTTTGATTTGGCATGATGTAACGAACAGACTCATCTAATTGTCTGGCCAATTTATCTCTCCAGTTGTATAATACTTCAACAACAGGTTTTACGTGATATTGAATATTAAATTGGTTAACAATTGGCATGTATGGTTCCTTTGGATTGGGGGCCATGACTGGACTAGACACCAAAGAATTTGAAGTGATAGGTCTGAATTTAGTGTATTCGAATCGTCTTTTTGCTACTTGCCTTGATTCATACAATACTTCTTGAAGCTTATCATTATTAGCATCTATAAGTTTATTTTTCAATTGATCGAAGATGTTTAAAAGGAAATGAGTATCAGATCTTGCATATGCCAACATTGAATTCAGTAATGGTCTTACTCTCCAATCAGCCAATTGGTATTTTTTGGAGGTTTTGAAATGAGCAAAAGTTTCTAAAAGATATGCTAATGAAAACTTTGGAAAGCCTAGCTTTCTTGATGCATGGTAAGTATCAAATAAGGACACAATGTATAAACCCAAATCTCTTTGGAGCCATATTATATCCATGAATGCACCATGTAAGACTTTTATAATCTGAGGGTTTGTGAAAACAGTATTCAAAGGTTGTAAATCATCTCTTAAAACTAAAGTATCCACAATCCAATCTTTTTCTCTATTGGAGATTTGCATAAGACATACTAAACCGTAGTAGGAACGGTAATCATGATGCTCCAAATCTATAGCTATAATAGGCAGGCTTTCTAAGTCTTGGACCATTTTTTTAACTTGTTCTGGGGTATTTACCCATTCAGCTGATGTATTTTGCCAGTCTGTAGGAGGAATAGGATCAGATTTTTCAAGTATGAAAGATGGATACGGCTGGTTATCAATTTCATGTTCATAAGGGTGTGGATAGTATGAAGGACAATCCATTTCTTCACCGTTTTCGTTGATATGAGTTGGTTGGATCAAGTTCGTAGATTCTTCTAATGAGATCAAACTATTAGGTTTCTCGGACAATTTTGATTTGAAAGGAGCCAATTCCTTATTGTCAACAGGAACTTTGAAGTTCAATTGGGGCTTTTCCATTTTATTTGCTACATGTCTGCTATTGTCCTTTTCAGTATTATTAGACTCTTCCAAGTATGTGAAGGAGTCAGCGTTCTTTTGGTTATCACCGCGATTGGATCTTTCTATGGTTTCGAACAACCCTTCCACCCTTTCGAATAAATGGTCTATGGAGTTGGATACATGTTTCCAGCTTGAGCCTACCAACTCTTTATCATCATCTACATCTATGTTCCCATTGTCATTAGATATACTATCCATTAAGTTGTTAGCGATGTCTACTAATTTTCTGGAAGATTGAGAAGCTTCACGGGCAAATTCCAGGTCCAAAGACAGATGGAACTTGACATCTTGGGCAGCTAATGCTGAAGAGCTCCTTATAGTCTTCTTCACCTCGCCCAATATATCCTTAAAAATGTCTTTAGAGCTCATCGGGATTGATGTAAAGTTTGTGTCAAGACAGATGCTTTAGTGAGCATTTTCCAAATGGTACGCGCACGAGCCTCATCTCATCACTAATTTTTTTTCAGTATAATCTCACGTAATACACTAGTTAACAAACATGTCATTCACTTGTAATTCATGTAATTTGGCCTTCAGCGAAGGGCTGGACCAAAGAGAGCATATGAAATCAGACTGGCACAGATATAACTTGAAGAGAAGAGTTGCACAATTACCTGCTATCGATGAGGATGCATTTAATTCCAAGGTTGCTGTAATCAAGTCTAATGAAAATGATGATAAGAAACCAAATCCAAAGGAAGAAAGAAGAAGAAGAAAACAAGAGCTTCAAGAGCAAAAAAGACAGTTGTTGGAAACCGCAAGAAGGGCCATGCTCAAGTCTCAAGAACAAGAGCAAACCGAAGCCCAACCATCTGGTCAACCATCGGAAGCTCAATCATCAGAAGCTCAAGCATCTACATCTACAGAACTCCCCGAATTGACTCAAGAGCAAGAAGAAGAGATACTAATGCAAGAAAAGCTTAAGAACCAAACAGAGGTTCCTATCACTACATGTTTGTTTTGCCACCCAAAGCAAAACTCAAGTTTTAATGAAGTCGATGAAAATATTCTGCATATGTTTAACAGTCATGGTTTGTATATCCCAGAGCCTAAATACCTTGTTGATAGAGATGGGTTATTGAAGTATTTAGGAGAAAAAGTTGGTTTGGGTAACGTTTGTCTTTGCTGTTCTTATCAAGGTAGAAACATCGAAGCTGTCAGAGAACACATGAAGATCAAAAGGCACATGAGAATACCATACGAAACAGAAGATGAAAAATTGGAAATATCCGAATTCTACGATTTTTCATCCACCTATAATGACTACACTAAAGCAGAAGAAGCCGAAGGCGAGGAAGGTGAAGGAGAATGGGAAGACGTTTCTGGTGACGAAGGAGAAGGAGAGGAAGAAGGTGACGAAGATGATTTACCACCAAGAGAAGAAGGAGCTATTTACCAAGACGGTCACGAATTGATCTTACCATCAGGTAGAACTTTAGGACACAGATCTATGGCAAGATACTATAGACAAAACTTACCACCAGAAAGAGTATTATCAGAAGGTCAAGGTACTGTTTTAGCAGCTGAAAATAGACATATGTTGTCTGTTCAAGACAAACAACAAGTCAATGCACAAAAGAGGGCTTGGGGTAGAGAATTAAAGAGTAGAGATCTTAATGACAGAAGGGCTGCCAAGCATATCAATCACCAAATGCATTTCAGAGATCAATTATTACAATGATGAAGCAAACTTTATTATCGTGAGTGTAAATTAGGAAACTTGAAATATACATAAATGCAAAATTGTAAGAACTTATTTCTCTATATCTATATATCTTTTATTCATTCTCTTTACAACACCAACAATATAAATGCAATACCCAAGTCGATGAATGTATTTATCAACACAAACCAGACACCAAAGTACAACAACTTAGGTGAGAAAACTGTCCATATGAACAAATGGAACCTTAAGTTATAACAAGATATGATCAAACTGCATAATGAGATGGAGTAGAAGAATAAACTGATGAGTGATTTCATTTTCAAGATTTTGAGGTTTAATGATTTGACGAAAATGATGTCGTTGTTGAACTGCCTGATATTAAAGCCAGCTAGATTCGTTTCAAACATCAACTGAACGGTTGAAAGAGACCAAAATATAGGACCCACAAAGTTGGATACAAATGTTAATAAGCTAACGATTTCTATCTGGTAACTTTCAACCCCATTGTAGGCATTAGAAAGGTCTACAGTAGCCAACAGATTAGTACCACCCATTAAGAAGAACGATAAATTCGATATGATTATGCACCAACAAGTCAACGCAAATACCAATTGGTCGACATTTTTGAAAATATTCTCTTGTCTTATTAGAATTTTGCCTAGATTCGCCTTTATCAAAAAGAAAAATAAGAAAATTGGGATAAGTTCGACCTTAGTTTGATGGATCAAAAATAACGTTAATAAATTGACAATGTCAGTCAAAGTACCGATCTTGAAGCCTCTCAAGTACTTGAATAGGACCCTAACAAAAATCAATGTCAGTATTCCCAATACTGTGATATTGGATAACTTCAAGATCAACTGCTGGACGAGGTGCTTATCGTCAAAGTCTTGAATATCAAAGGCAGTTAAGTTCCAAACCAAAAACCAATCTAACCACGAAGGAATCTTATACCCATCAACAAATGCTTGCAAGAACTTGAACAGGAAGGAGATGGACACCAAAACACATATTGTGACAAAGGAGAAGACGTTATTGTAGTCGTTCTTGAAGTATGAAGGAGTGATAGACGATTGGCTAACGAGCATATTGAAGCAGTGTCTTAAGCTACCTTGGAAATACATCAATAAAGCGATGCTGGAGTATGTAACGATGTTCAAGACCCATAAAGTATTCTCATTTGAGGCCAAAAAAGACCCAAAAGTATAAGGAGTGGAAAACTTCTGGCCAGAGTTTGCCCAGGTTTTCATCACTCTAAGACAAATTAGGATGACTAACCAATTGAATGAGCATTTGAATTGGATCAACTTCAAGAACCCGAAACAGCCAACCATCAACAAAAACCACCAGATATGGTGTTCTTCCTCAATGAGGGACGAGCCATGGAAGTGGATGGAGTATAATACGACCAATGCTTGGAACGAAAACAACTGGTAGCGGTCGAAGTCGATAGAAAGGAAGTACTGGTTAAATTTGAATACAATCAACACCAAACAGGCAATGGACAATAAAATAGCTGAATGAATGTACTTGTAGTTGTAATTGGAAGACGAGCCAATCAAGTAGGACTGGACGTCCTGCAAAAAGCTGTAATCAAGACCAGGATCGTTTTCAGTCAACAGCTGGAATGCATCGTAGAATCTCTTGAAAGAGGCGTTGCTCAAGTTACTGTGGAACGTGACTTTGATTAGGTTGAACATCTGCTTACAGTTTTCGTAAATGATCAGATGGAATAGTCTTGTATCGAACAAAGGTAAGAACAGCTGAATGATGACCCCCAAGTTGTTGATTGGAATAGGAATATTCAACAACAACGACAAAGTGGGGATCATATCGATTTGGTTGATTCTGGTATAGTACGAATACTCGTCGTTCCAAGGTAAAGGAGCTTTCAAGTCCAAAGATAATTGGGAGAACTTGGGCGAGATGAACACCATACCTGGAGAAGTTTCACCACCTGACGAGCCACCATGGTTACCGATTTCGTTCATGCCGTGGTCTCCCATGACGACGAAAAGGGTGTTTTCATCCAACTGGGAGTATATTCTTTGGATAATAGAGTCCATTTCCAGTTGTTTCAAGGACATGTACTTGGAATTGGGCCCAGTCTTGTGTCCAATATGGTCCAAACCCAAATAATGCAAGAACAAACCGTCCCAGTTTGCCTGGGGAGAAAGCTCGTGGTCCAAGTGCCTGGTGACGTTATTATCGACCTCGTAGAAATCACTTACAAAGAAGGAATTGGTACCGTCAGATTCACTAAAGAACGCATCAGGAAACAATTTCAACCAAGTATCGTCACCGAAAAACTTGAGCACTTTGGGGGACTGCTTGCCGTCTCTGTACTTGAACTGATGGAGCCAATTGTCCTGGTTCAAAAGACCCTGTGAACTATCTTTATCGTCAGCTATGTTCAATATAGCATCTAGAAAGCTTGGAGTGGTACCTAAGGTGATACCCTTTAACCTCGGTAGCGTGACGGTGGGAGGATTTGAAAAAGCGGTGAATGGAACTGCGTGGTTGTCATTGATTAACAGGTGTACAAAATGGAAGTTGGAGTTTTCACTGAATAGGAAATCTGATCTTAAAGCGTCAATGACCAAAAGGACAACTTTATCGAAAGTAGGATTGGCAGCTGGTGATGACAAGGAGGTACTAAAGCCCGGCAAGACCGGCTTGGAGGGGAAGAAGCCTGCCAAGAAACAGACGAAGCTTCCTGTATTAACTAATATCAAGCCTAGGAGGAGGTACCATGATATTAGCTGCATGTTGGAGGTTTGGTGGAGTGAAAAATAAAGTGGTTAAGGTGGAGCGAAGATCACGTGGATCGAAGATCACGTGGCGAGGTGAAGGAGAGACAGAGAGAGACAGAAAGACAGAGACTTCTGACCTTGAGAGATCGAGATGGGATCACGTGACGTAGGAATAAAGAGCAGGAGTGCAACATTGTAGGCCATCGCTGGCAGAGAGTCGGTGCCCTGAGCAGCATTCCGCCATGTAAGGAACAGCATTGACGGCACAGGCCAATGGAAAACCCACGATTGGAGTTGCCTAATGCAGTAGGTATTGGCGCGCAGCACCCAATTACCCGAAAAGGCAGGTGGAATTGCAGAGATAACCTATTGCCCTTTTGAGCAATTCAAAGCTGCAATCAATAAAGTTAAGGTTATGAGAGATAAGAAGATATCTCTTAATAGATGAAGCCAGATAGACGAAAGGGGGAGAGCGGAGGGTATAAAACAGCAGCAGTGGGAGTGATCAGCGACTGAAAGCGACGGTCTAAGGCTGCTGGGGCTTTCTACAACTCTCGTGCTGGGCAGACCCGTCTTGTCAAAGTCTGGTGCTACGGCAAAGATTGCGGAACAAAGACGTTATTGTTGAAAATCACTTGGATCTTAGACGTTGAACTTCCTCTCTGCTGAGACCCAGCTCTACTCTTATACCTCTCGAGCTCTGCACCGCTGTATACTTCTATACGTCCCAGACATTCTCTCACCACACACGGCACCTCTCGGTAGATACTTCACAATCATGGAAAATAACCCCACTTGCATATTAATCGGTATAATTATTTATCAATAGATAACGCAAAGCAAAAAAGAAAAAAAAAAGTTTCTTATTTAAAGGACGGAATCCCCAGCTGAAAAATTAGAATTATTCAAGATTGGTTGAGCAAAAGCCGGTACAGCACGATGAGTAAGAGTGATCTTGAGTTAAATGCCATTAGGTCGAACGTTAATGTGGACGACCTTCATATTCAGTCGATATTGTCCAATCAAGGTGTCACGATTAATGTTGATCATGAAATCGATGACGATGAAGCTATGATCTTGGCTTTGGGGTATAAGCAAGAGTTTAAAAGAGAGTTTAACTTCTGGACGGTGTTTGCAGTATCATTTAGTGTGTTGGGGCTCTTACCCTCGATAGCTGCTTGTGTTGATTACCAGCAGTTGGTGATAGGGGCTTCTCCTGTAGCGTGGATATTGGTTAGTATACTAGTGATTGTAGTTGGGTTGTCTATGGCCGAAGTGGCCTCTGCCTTCCCAACTTCAACTGGTACGCCGTACGCCGTTTCACAGCTTGCACCTCCTTCGATAGCTCCATACATGACATGGATTACTTCGTGGAGTAACTGGTTATGCCAAGTTACGGCCTCTCCTTCAGTCAATTACTCGGGTGCTGCCATGATCTTCGCAGTAGCCACTTATAATAACCCAGGCTTTAAGCCAACAACTGGCCAGGCCTATGCGTTGACTTTGGGTATCCAATTGGTCCATGCAGTAATTTCTTCGCTTCCTACCAGATGGTTGGCCACATTTAACTCGGCAGGTACTATAGCGAACATTTTGTTCTTGGTTATAGTATTTGTGATGATACTAGCCAGCGACAAGCGTACTGAATTCTACGACGACGTCCCCAGATTCAACAGTGACGGGAAAGCCTGGGGGTTATACAATCAGACAGACTGGCCAACAGGAATTGCGATGTTGATGTCATTTTTAGGTGCCATTTGGGCCATGAGCAGTTCGGATTCTTCTTTCCATTTAGCGGAAGAGTGCTCTAATGCAGCATCAGCCGTTCCAAAAGCCATCACTTTAACAGGTGTTGGTGGAGGTATAGTAGGTCTCATGTTCATGATAGCAATGGCATACACGGTGGTGGATATAGACGCAATTGCAGCAGATGAATTGGGATTGGGGCAACCGTTTGTGTCATATTTATCACAGATTATGGAGAGACCAATGATCAATGCAGCTACTTCAATGACAATTATAGCATCTTTTTTCATGGGGGAGTCATGTATGTTATCAGCTTCCAGAGTTACATTTGCATACGCAAGAGACGGATGTTTCCCATACTCTAACTTGTGGTCCAAAGTGAACCCAATTACGCAAACACCAATTAATGCAGTTTGGATCAATTTCATTCTTGGTCAATGTATATTACTTTTAATGTTTGCAGGAGATACAGCTATTGGAGCTATTTTTTCTGTAGGAGGAATTGCAGGTTACGTTTCGTTCATAACGCCTATTTTTTACAAGATCACATACGGACATAAAACGTTCAAAAGAGGCCCATTCCATTTGGGTGCTTTTTCAAGGCCTTTAGGCTTTATTAGCTGTGCATTTGTCATCTTAATGGTGCCAATTTTATGTTTCCCATACGTCACTGGAAACAACATGACCTTGGACGACATGAACTGGACGGTGGTGGTGTACTTTGGCCCAATGCTTATGGCACTGGTTTGGTTCTACGTAGATGCACATAAATGGTATAAAGGTCCTAAATCCAACTTAGATGCAAGTGCTTTACAGTACAATGATGAGAATATTGACGAAAGCAGCACCGAAAAAGAGAACTTGGCCGGAGTTGTAAGGCTCAAACAATAGTGTAGTTTTAATGAATATAAATCTGTGGGGCTAAAATGGGTTTTTTCCCACTATAGTCATCGTGTGGTCCAGACCCCAGTCTATAGAAGAAATGTAAAATACGCATTATGCAAAGTTTAAAAATAGAGACAGCTGATGCACCAGATAACTCCCACAAATGAAACAATAACAACAATAAGCGCAAAACAATAAAATTACCTCACCACTGCCACCAACATTGGGCTTCTCTTCACCCATTTTATTGGAAAACGTGCAATGAATAAACTGGAAAAAACAAAGTCGTGCGCCAACCGCTCATTAACCCCATCAAAACCAAAAACGTGGTTTCCCATATATAAGCTGCGGGAAGCCTCGTTGCAATAAATATGTCTACTACGTCTACTACATCCACACATACGACGCCAGTTCTTTCACCCAATGTGATGCCCCCACAAGTGCAGATACAAGGACCGCAAGGACAAGGTGTGACGCCCACCGTCCGCTCCCAGAGAAGGCGTTCACATGGCGGCCCAAATCAGTCTCCGCGATACTTTGTTACGCTGCCATTGCTCGGGCAATTGTCTTACTCTGTGGCTACATCAAATCCGCACTCTAGTCATCATCGAAGATATTCCACTACTAACACATCTATGTCGTCAACTAGTTCATCTACATCGATGAGGGAGGGAGGCAAAATAAGGTTCAACGTGATAAGGCGGGCCTCATCCCCCGAAGATCCTTTTATCAAGCAATACATTAAGCCGTCAAGCTCACCAAAATCGCCCAAAGCTAATTTTAGAAGTCACAATGATATCTATTCAAGGTACATAAATAACAACAATGCCAACCACAAAATAAAAGAAAACTATAATGCCCATATCAAGAACCGCAACTATCTCCGGAACTTCAGGTATCAGAGACAGAAGCTCACAAAGAACGACTCAAGTGTACAGAAACCTGATGATAGAGTGAGTCCTATTGTGAAGTACAATATTGGCAACTATGTCAAGACAACAGATTCTATTCAGATCGCCAAGCCGCTGATTTCCACTGAGAAAGTCGTCAAGCACTTGTCTAAAGATTTCTCCTTTTGTTCAATAGATGATTTGATTATCTTGGTCAGTAGAATGTTGACCAATTTGATTACCATTAACGATAAATTAATCAGTGAATCAATGAAGAATCTGGATTCTTCCTCCAAAGATACCGTATTGACAAGGTACCATTCCAGAGCACCCCCCAATATTTCCACTTTTAGCTACCTTTCAAGACTAACAAAATTTAACCATTTCACGTGCCCCACCCTTTTAACCACCATCTACTACATTGATTTACTTTCATACAACTATCAGCCATTTTTCACTTTGAATTCGTGGACCGTTCACAGGTTTTTATTGGTGGCTACCATGGTTAGCCAAAAGTCGCTTGAAGATTTTTTCTACACAAACGATCATTATGCTAAGGTTGGAGGTGTAAGCTTGAACGAATTGAATTGTTTGGAAATCGACTTTTTGACCAGAATCAACTGGAAATGTGTACCATCTAAGCAACTAGAATCGGGGGAAATGTCCATAAAATTCTCTAAAGAGGTCTTGGACATGTACTACCTCCAATTGGTGCAATTGACGGGGAAAAATGCTGAGAAGGACGAAACGATATATGTTTTGAATGAAGGGGACGAAGAAGACGAAGAAGACGAAGAAGACGAAGAAGACGAAGAAGATGAAGAAGACGAAGAAGACGAAGAAGACGACGACGACGACGACGACGACGACGACGACGACGAAGATGATGATGAAGAGGTCAGCATGGAAAACTACGAAAATAATGATAATGACAAAAACTCACAAGAGGTAAACTCGTCCAAATACAACTCCCAAGGGTTCAGCACGGACGGATCATCTTCACCACACTTGAAACGAAGTTACGCCAAGTATAATATGTAAATAGAACATAGACTATTATAAAAAGATTTATTTCTAAACAGTTGTAAAAGCAAACACCTATATATAAACTAGTAACTAAAACATTATTCCACTCGTAAATTGTCATAATTCAAACAAGGGGAAGAACACTTCAACAAATTGGAACTTAATTAGGTTTAATCAATTCAAAAGAACAACATAAAGATTTATCGACATTCATCAAAGCACCAAAATTATTAAATTCTCCACAATAGTTAGGAGCCAGGAAGATGGTTACTAATTTCCTTTTATTGAAGAATTCATAACCATCTTCAACGACCATATGGCCTCTAACGATAAGATCAAAATTGAATTTTTGTAAAAAATTATCGACATGTTTCCTACCAAAACAGTAAGAAACGCCTCTATCATTCTTTGGCCAATGATTCATAGAATAACTTTTCAATTTTGGGTCAGGATCTGACCATAATAGATCAGCCAATAAACCTTTATCAGGTACATCAGTAGGTCTTTTAATAGATTCAATTTGACGCAAATCGTTCAAGTCTGGAGATAATCCACCATGAACACAGAAGATTTTATCATTGATGGTGGCAGCGATTGGTAAAGTATTGAAGACATCAACGAATGATCTCCAAATCTTATGGTTACCTGTAATAGAAGGTAATCTTCTCTTACACTCATCATAGAACCCATAAATTTTGGTGATGTTAGCACTTTCATGATTCCCTCTTAACATAAAGAAGTTCTCTGGATATTTAATTTTATAACATAATAATAATAGTATAGTTTCAAGAGATTTACAGCCTCTATCGACGTAATCACCCAAAAACAAATAATTGGTATAAGGTGGGTAACCACAACTATTAAAGATTCTAACTAAATCCAGAAATTGTCCGTGGATATCACCCACCACTTTAACAGGTGGTGATAACCTTAAAAGGGAAGGTTGATCCATAAATATTGATCTAGATTTACTCAAAATATATTTAATATCATCATTTGAAACTGGTAACTTATCCTTTGATCTCTTGGATTTGAATTTGGATTTTTTCAAGCCCAAATCTATTAATTTATCAATAATACCGTCTAAATCTATCGGTAATGAAGTCTTGGAGACTGCACTCAATGGAGGTGATACAGAGGAATCAGATGATATCGACAAGTTTGAAACCATTCTTGAAGCATCTGATACAAACGATCTTGTGTCCAAACGGGGTAATTCCGGGGTAGATTCACCAGAATTTTCAAAAATTGGGTCTAAAGTACCTACTAAAGTCTCTGAATCGAATTGATTTGATGGAGTGGCAGCGGTGGATCTTGAAATATCTTCAGACACCACAGTACCAACAGAAGATATAGCAGCTTTAGGAGATATGGAATAAGACCCTAAGGAAGATAACAGGTCTTGGTCATTCCTTGTATCACCCATTGATGTGAAAACAGGTGAAGTTGAATCACAAGATGAACTATATTTTTGAGGAGAATTGGTCAATAAATGAGCCATGGAAACGCCGATTTCTAAGTCCAAATCCATTTGACTTGATTTCCTTCTTGATTTCCTCGTTGTTGAAGAGTTCCCAGTGTTTGGGGAGGCTATTTTAATAGCCTTTGATTGTAAATTGTAATTAGAACGTAGCAGAGAGCTACTCTCATCGGGGTCTAGGTCACCGTTAGGCGCCGACATCGTATCAGTGGTAGTGGAAGAGTCTGTCGGACTCGGTAGGGGATCATTTTTAGAAGGGCTGTTTCCCATGAGGCTGTAATTTGAGTTTCTTTACTGTGGGAGGCGAACGGGGGGGCAGTGGACTTTGCAGGTCTTCTCTGTTGCGGTTCTAGAAGCGGTATTTGCGAGCTGAAAATTGGGATACCGGTACTTTAAGTATGTGAGTTAACGATGGAGCACTTTAATTAATACGTTTCCTACGTTATATACGAGATCTAGACTACTATAAACCTTTAATAAGCCTTTGCGGATGATTTTTTTTCTTCTTCTTCTTTACGGGGCCGCGCTCGCTTTGATGAGGAGAGTGCGAATGCTTGACTGCCGTTTTAGGAAATGTACGCGAACCCGTGCGCTCATGCCGAGTAGGGAGCCTCCTATCAAGGAAAGTGCATGTGGAGGACAGTTAGAAAGGTAACCACAGAGGTAAATAAGGTAGTGGAAAAAGGAGAAAAAAGAATATCCACAAAAAGAATAGCCACAAAAATGGTATCGACGTCGACAAAACCCATCAGAACCGCTGGGTGTCTTATAATTGGGGATGAAGTGCTTAACGGGAAGATCTTGGACACAAACTCCCACCAGTTTGCACAATATTGCTTCAATAAACTCAATATCCCACTCAAAAAGACCATAGTGTGCGGAGACGACCAGAGCAGCATTATCACGAGCCTAAGGAGCTTACAGGACGAGTCTTGTGACCTTATAGTGACCAGTGGAGGAATCGGGCCCACACACGATGACATTACATACGAATCTTTGGCAGCTGCTTTTGGCACTACATGTCAATTGGACGGCGACACGATGGGCCGGATGAAACGGTTGAGAGGAGAGTATTTGGCGTCGTTATCGGAGCGAAAGGCCCAGGCTTTCTACAAGATGGCCACATTTCCAGTAGCCACAGAAACGGTAACTGTGAAGAAGATATTTACCGACAACTCACTTTGGGTGCCAATTATTGGGCTAAACGACCAGGTTTACGTATTGCCAGGGGTTCCGCAGTTGTTTGGACGGTTATTGGAAGGAATGGACGCCGAAATCAGGTCCAGGGTTCACGGTGACCAGTTTGCACGATGTTATGTAAAGACTAGTACCAAAGAAAGCGAATTGGCACCATTTTTAAGTGATTTGCAAGGATTCTGCGATGAAAAGTACGGAAAAGGGGCAGTCAAGCTCGGAAGCTACCCACATTTTCTGTGGAAATTGAACACAATTAGTGTAATTGGGGAGGGAGTGCACCAGGACGACTTGAGCGGATTGGTGGAGACTATAGTGGCAGGAGTTGGGGGAGAAGCTGCCGAGATAACACGGGAGGAGGAGGAAAGGATGAGCACCACCGATCCGGGCGAGAGAGCCGAGCAGAAAGAGCAGATAGACATGTAGAGTAACAAGCCATTGGCAGAGCGGAAGCATTTCTTTTATTGTATATTAAGTCACGAGGGCATGGGCCTACAATTTACTCTCAAGCAACTTGGTAATCTCGTCAATAGCAGCAGATATACCCTCAGGTTTATCCCCCATACCTTGAACAGTATTACCTTTACCACCAGCTTTACCACCGATGTTTGAAGAAGCAGCTTGACCCAATTCAGTAACGTCAATACCTTTAGCCAAAGCTTCGTTGGAAATGTAACAACCGTGTGCAACCTTTTCGCCTTGTCCGGTCAAAAGATAGATGGATTTCTGGCTATGTTGCTTCTTGATTAAGTTAATGGCTTCAGTAATAGCCTTAGCATTGGCTCCAATGGCAATATGGTCCACTAAAAATGGAGTATCTTTCTCCAACCATTGGTTGACTTTTTCCATGACTTTAGCAGATTCTTCCTTTTGTTTGGCCTTGAGGTTATCCTTGATAGATTTGTCTAATTGGTTGAACTTATCGTTCAATTTTTGCTTTTCAACTACTGAAATGGTAAGTTTCTTTAAATTGACACCCAATTCTTTGGCTTTAGACTCTTTCAAACTGCCAAACTCCAACAAATTGGCTTGATGAAGCTGTTTCTCGAAATCCTGTGCAACTTGTTGAACCTTGTGGGCTTCATTACCGGTAACAGCAACAATTCTTCTGATACCTTTAGCAATACCCGATTCTTCAATGATAACCAAATCTTTGATTTCTCCGGTTTTTTGCACGTGCGTACCACCACAGAATTCAATAGAGTAGTGTCTGTTGTCTTCATTAGAAGGATCTGCCAATAACTCTTCAACTGACTTACCAATTGATACAACTCTAACGGGATCTGGGTATGTTTCACCAAACACGGCTCTCAATCCATTGATTTCTTTGGCCACAGCTAACGAGACATCCTGCGAGAACACCGGCTTGTTAGACTTGATGTACTCGTTGGAAATATCTTCAACTTTGACGAGTTCTTGTGGTTTCAACGCTTGTTTGTGGGAAAAGTCGAATCTTAACTTTTCCGGGGCAACAAGAGAACCTTTTTGGTCCACAGAGTCTCCCAAGACCTCTCTAAGAGCATAGTTCAAAACGTGAGTACCGGTGTGGTTGTTTCTGATGGGCCATCTTCTTAATTCGTCGTAGTTAGCAATGATTTCATTACCAACTTGGAACTTCCCTTCTACCAACTGCCCCGTATGGAGGACATAACCACCGTAAACTTGGACATTTTCAACATTGAACTCAGTGGTACCGTCGATGACCAATTTCCCGGTATCGAATTCTTGACCACCTTGTTCTGCGTAAAATGGCGTTTTATCTAACAAGATTCCGACCTGGACATTGGCTTCGGCCACTTCTTCAACGAACTCTGTGCCGTTGTAGATACCCACGATTTTGGACTTGATTGTTTCTAAGCCGTACTTGGAGGAATCGTCGGTCTTTGCGACACCGGAAGATTCCAAATGGCCAAGAGAATGGACGTCCAATTTGATTAAATTGGCAGCCAGCTTACCTCCAGCACCTTTAGAAGCTTCTCTGGACTCTAATCTTGCCTTTTCAAAGCCAACTTCATCGATACTTAACCCAGCTTCTTCAGCCATTAATCTGGTTAAATCAACAGGGAATCCATAGGTATCATATAATCTCCAGACGTCCTTACCACTCAAGGTTTGTTCAGGGGTCTTAGAAGCAATGATAGAGTACTGTTCGAATAATTTTTCACCTCTATCTAAAGTTTTGGCAAAAGAAAGCTCTTCTTCGTTCAAAATCTCGATCAAATCTTGCATGTTTTTTTCGATTTCTGGGAAAATCTCCTTGTTTTGTTCGATTACAACAGGCACAAGTTGTTGGAAGAATGAACCAATTGGATAATTCATGTATTTACGAACGTAACGAGATCCTCTTCTTAATATTCTTCTTAAAACGTAACCTCTTCCTTCATTGTTTGGGACCCCACCGTCGGTGATGGCGAAAGTTAAGGTCCTAACGTGGTCAGCAATCACCCTGTAGGCAGTGTCAATCCCATCTTTGTCTTCCAGACCAAATTTACCGGCGTAGGGCCTGATTCCTGTAATTTCTCTAATCTTTTCAAAAATCGGTACAAACACGTCCGTGTCATAATTTGACAGTTTAGATTGTAAGATGGAGACCAATCTTTCGAAGCCCATTCCGGTATCGATGTGTTTATTAGGTAAAGGTTTTAAAGAAGAATCTTGTTCTCTATTGTATTGAATAAAGACCAAATTCCAAATTTCCAAGACATTTGGGTCGTCCATGTTGACCAAGCTAGCAGCGTTTCTACCACCAATTCTATCGTAATGGATTTCAGAACAAGGACCACAAGGACCTTGGTCACCCATTTCCCAGAAATTATCGGCAGCATTCCCTGGTAAGATGTGGTCTTCAGCAACACCAATATCGAGCCATAATTGTTTAGCTTCCAAGTCTGGGGCGAGGCCTTGAGCAGCGTCACCTTCAAAGTATGTCACATACAATCTTTCTGGCTCTAACCCGTAAACTTTAGTCAATAATTGCCAACCCCAACCAATGGCTTCCTTCTTGAAATAATCACCAAATGACCAATTACCCAACATCTCAAAGAATGTGTGGTGATAGGAGTCTCTACCGACGTCTTCCAAGTCATTGTGCTTACCACCAGCTCTAATACATTTCTGGGAGTTAACAGCTCTTTTTAAACTAGCAAAATCACTTGCTGGGTCAACAGTACCTAAGAAAATAGGTTTATATTGGTTCATCCCAGCGTTGGCGAAAAGTAAGGTGGGATCATTGTGAGGAACCACAGATGATGATGGGACAAATGTGTGTCCAAATTCTTGAAAATAAGCGAGAAAAGTCGATCTAACTTTAGAAGCTGGCCATTCTAATGACATCTTTAGCATAAGGAGAAGGAGGACGAGGAGGGCCTTAAGAGAAGCGTGAGCGCGCGCGACCGACGGTGGGCGAGTGATTGTGCGGACGTCCTGGATGGTGCGAGTGGTGCGAGCGATGGTGCGAGCGATGGCGGTGAAAAAATTTCTTTCGGGCTGCGCTCGCCCCACTGCCCTGCGCATCTTGCACCTGACCTGGAGGGCCCGCATGGAGCTCTTTTTCCGTGCTTGGTTCAAAAAAACACTGAAACTACCAGCAGTTAGCTATCCTATAGTTTTCACACGGAAACTCGTCGATTTAATGCAAATTTAAACGGCCTTAAAAGCTGAGGTAAGGCGGTACGAGAATTACACGCGTACTTTTCGGCCCGATGAGGCGTGCGCTGGCAAAGCGCGTGATAAATAATGTTAACTTTGATCACGTGACCTGGCACGTGACCGCCTTCCTCAAACCAAGACCGCATCGCGTGTTTATACCCAGATCAGGAAACTCAACAAAGGGTCCCCCGTACAGGACTCGAAAGCTTAAACCTTGTTGACTCTACGACTACATAGATATAATAAGTATTAATGATAGGTCAAATGAACCCCTCACACTCTAATAACAAGAAAAAAAAAGACTCAGTATTGCTATCTAGCACCCCGAGGTTATAGTTTCCTCAGTACTTCCCCCTTCTCCCACCTGAAACAATACCCTTAGAGACTGCTTACATAAGTGATGACTTCAGGCACGATTGTTTACACTTCTATCTTTATCTTTAAACACGGATATAATAAAGTTTACATTAGTAATGTCGGGTAACGCCTCTAATTAACTAACTATTATGGTATATAACATTTGTATACGTCATCTGATCTTTATATAGCCGCTGTTTGATTAAGTAGTTTCAACTTCCTCACTTTGTATCATTCTCTCGGTGTGTTTAAATATCTCCATTGTTCTTGTGCCTCAACTTGTTGAGTTGTACTCTTTTCTTTTTTAAGTAGCCCTATGGATTCGAATATAGACGATTCATATTTTGGATTGGAGTACAGTGGGCTGGGTTACTATGAGTTGTGGCAAGGAGAGGGCGAGGGTCAGGCTCAGGATACTGAAGCCCACCCGATAGGCCTTCAGGGTCATCTCGGGCTGCTCCAGGGTCATCTACCCGAGATACAGGGACTCCAGCCCCAAGTGCCCGGTCTTGACGGCCATTCTGACCACCAGATCCACGGGCTCCAGGGTCAAATACCCAACCTGCTACCGGTTAATTCTGCCCAAGTACCTATTACTCCCACCCAAGTCCCCGTTAATCCTGTACAGCTACCGCCGGGCCCCAGCTTGTACCCGTCTCTTTTCCCGTACACGGTACCCGAGCTGGCCATAGATGATACAGAACCAATAAAACCGCCAGACCAAACACTAACACTATCACCAAGAAAAAGAGCAAGGAGAGATTCCGACGACGACCAAGTGCTACTCCAGCTAGCAATGAAGTCATTCAAAGTGCCATTCAAACAACTATCGGCGAATTTAAAACAAATAGAAGACGATGATAGTATTCCAGAGACCAAAGCAAAAAATAACGAATCGATTATATCTACTAATAAACTGCATGTTAGATCAAACCTGATGAGTCTGATAATCACCAAACCTTCAAACTTATCAATTCATTCAAAGGAAACCCATAGACAGATTTTTGCAATGGTTTGGATATTAAAGTCTTGTGAAAACTCGGCAACTGCCGTTGTACCTAGAAACAAAATTTATTCAAAGTATGTTGGACTATGTGCTGATATTGGTCTAGTACCAATTACTCCAGCTTATTTGGGTAAACTAGTCAGAATCTTGTTCCCCAATCTAACGGTTAGAAGATTGGGTATGAGAGGTCAATCAAAGTACCATTATTGTGGCATACTGTTTTTTAATGATCAAGTCACGAAAACAGGCACTAATTTGAATTTTTCAAACATTTATAGATCTTACAACCAAATATTCACTTCAATTAATGATGAAACTTTCGAGATTCCAAATTTGAAGTATGTGCCCAAGCTATTCAGCAAGTTAGTCGGTTCAATTGATTCAACTAATCTAAATAAAGTATTGGAGCTTCCTTCAATATATCCTTATGTCCCGCAAGATGTTGATTGGGATATAGCTGATACTTTGTACTCCCTTTATAGAATCCATTGCACTTCCATCTTCCAAAATCTACAAGGCATGAAACTTGATAAGTTATTCCACTCATTCCAGTCTTTTAATTCAATCTTAACAGCTCCGGTTTTTAAACTATACACGAGTGATGAAGTGCTTAATTGGGTTCAAAATTGTGATTTGCTAATGTACAAATTAATGATTAAGCTAATAGGGAAGCTTTACATTGAGCAGCAAATCCCACAAGATGTCTTGATGAACTTGAAGTTTATTCTGAATAGCTACATTTCCAAATTGTTCCATTCGATTCAAAGCAAATTACCCAAGAAGTTTATCAATATGAAATTAAAGACCGCTAAAAACTTTACAAGAATACTACAAAGATTGATTAAGCTAATCGAATTGAATAGCCAATTTAATCAGATTCTATCGCCCCAAATCAAAGTTTCTATGGCTAGAGACTTAGAATCGAGTGATTTACTTCATTTAATGTTGAATAAATTGCCCTGTCCTTACGAAAACGTCATTAAACTCAGCACATTAATTGAAGATTTCAAGCCTTTATTACTAGATAATTCCGAACCAAGCACTTTTGCTAATCTAATCCTTGAGTTACCCATTCATTTCCCCAATATTAATGCAAGATTATTGCTACTGAATGTAAACGAGTTATTCAGTTTGATCATTAATAGCTCTCCTCACAACTTCGTAGCGTGGTGGGTGTTTAAATGCTGGGTAGAAGAACTAATGGGGTTCTACCTCGACATTGGCGGTATCCTAGAGGGCGAATTAGAGCTTGATGCTTAAGATTTTACTTCCATTACATAGTTTATACATCATTTAATGCAACACATACAGCACCTTTATGGTGGCCATTGTACTGTCTTACCGTTTCACTATTAGATAGATCCCATAATCTTACATAATGATCAGAACATGCCGTCACTAAATAAGCACCATCGGCACTAAAAGCACAGTCCCAAACCCATCTTTGGTGGCCCTGAAGTGTGGTCTCCAACGAGAAGTTCTGTTCCGTAGACCATATTCTAGCTGTATGGTCAGCTGAACATGTAGCCAAATGCTTCATATCTGTTGATAGTAAAACTCTTGTAATATATTTGGAGTGAGATCTAAATTTAGTAACCGGGTTCAATGTGGTTATATCTTTTTTGTTTTGCATGTTCCATACATAGCAGTTCCCCTTGTTATTACCTGCTATCAACATTGAACCATCACTTGCCACACTAACTGAATTAATTGGTACATCATCTTCAGGTATTAAATGATGCGTACATTGATTTTCACCTAAATCCCATACTCTAATATTCCCATCTTGATCACAGCTAATAAGCTCCCCCTGATTCGGATGTATAACAACTTCATTTACAGGACAATTGTGTTTGTAGCTTCTCTGAACACTGGGCGTTCTTACATCCCATACTTTAACGTATCCATCTTCCAGCGATGAAACCATCCATTTGTTCTCCATTTGGAACGCTATTGAAGTCACGTTGTTGGAGTGGCCCTCAAATGTCATCACAGGGTTGGAATCATTGTTATTTCCCACCCCTGTGCTGCCTCCTCCGCTGCCGACTTGTCTAATATCATATAGCCTAACGTATAGGTTGCCCGCAGCCGCCAAATATCGCTTATCCGACGTGATTTCTAGCCGGTTGACTTGCGAGTCGGCGTGTTGTATAGTACGCGAGCACACCCCGGTGAGTGCGTCCCAGAATCTTATGGTGTGGTCGTACCCAGCGGATGCAAGTATAACAGACATGGTGTAGGGAAGACGTGATGGGAGGTGCGACTTGGGGAGGGTCAACTGGAGCGATATGAACCGCACACGACCCAGAATTACCACCACTACCACCACCACTACCACCACTACCACCACCAGAAAGAAATCACTATATGTACATTCTATAAACTATACAGGCTGCTCGCAGCTAAAAGTTTTGATTAATTGCTTGTTTTTGTTGGGGAGTTAAAGTATGTGGGTAATCAATCTTGTAACTTATATGTAAATCACCTCTTTGTGAAGGGTTCTTACTTAAAGGCATACCCAAACCAGGGTAAGTATTTACACTGGAAGGTTGAACAGGACTTGATCTACTTAATGGGATTCTTCTACCATCGATAGTGGTGACTTCTTTATCAAATCCACATAAACTCTCTTTAAATGATAATCCAATAACCATTTTAAGATCATTACCTTCTCTGGTAAATGTAGCATGGGGTTTTTCTTCAATGACAAATTGAATGGTTTGTCTTGCTTGGCATTCTTGTTGATAATCACCTTCATTTTTGAATGTGATTTTAGTACCTGCTTTCCAACCAGGTTTTACTGAAACTTCTAAAACTCTACTTTCTCTTAACCCACTTGAGTTTTTCCTGTTGATTTTCAACTTCTTAACACATCCGTTATACATATCTTCGAGTGAAAGGGAAAGTGGCATAGTAACAGTGTCAGGTTCAGGTCTACGTCTTGAACCAGAAGACCCAAATCCTCCAGGCATTCCGCCCATTCCACCACCCATTCCACCGCCCATACCTCCCATTCCACCTCCAAATCCATCGTCCATTCCAAATCCTCCCATTTGTGAAAAGATATTAAAAGCGTCACTTTGACTGAACCCATGAGCTCCACCTCCAAATCCTCCAAATGGACTTGCACCACCTCCAAATCCTCCACCTCCACTAAATCCTCCACCTGGGAATCCTCCACTACCACCAGCTGGAGCATTGCCCCTTGCGGCTTCTAACCCATAATCATCGTAAACTTGTCTCTTGTCTTCATTACTTAATATGTCGAATGCTTCACTAATCTCTTTAAATTTTTCAGTATCACCAGTTGGTTTATCTGGGTGATATTTCAATGCGGCTTTTCTGTACGCCTTTTTGATCTCTTGCTCGGAAGCTGAAGGTTGTACTCCTAAAAGATTATATAATTTGGTTTCTTTGGCCATTGTTGTAGGAGGAACAGTGAGAGTGAGAGTGCTGGAGTTTTATAGATTGAGAAGATTGTTATTTCTAGAATGTTCTAGGAGTGTCTGGACCAGGCGGGAGGAGGGACGAGGTCGCGGGACGAGGTCGCGGGACGAGGTCGCGGGACGACAGACGAGGTTGCGGGACGAGGTCGCAGGACCAGACAGCAGGACCAGGTCGCAGGAGGGCCAGCTACTTGTACATTTCTACACACTATTGCTCACACTATTGCTCACACTACTGCTCACACTACTGCTCCTTTGCAAGTCTTTCGGCTTTTCTCAACGCTCTTCTTCTTATATCTTTGTGCATTGATAAATTTAATCCGTTAACCAATTTGGAATAAACACCAACAAAATTACTAATACCGAAATGCATCAACGCATGAGTCCAGTAAGGTGTGATTGTACCGTATCTTTCTTGAGCACCAACTCTTTTACCTAATTGATTTAAAGTAGATTTAACAAAATTCTTTGGATTTGGAATCATCATTGATGTTCTTTTAATCTTTGACATTGATGACGTAACTAAATAACTTAATACAAATTCAACATCAATATTTTTACTTGACAATTCACCTGATAATGCATTTGACCAATTTTGTAAAAATGCTTTAGATCCTGAATATGTTGCTAAATAAGGTGTTGGTAAAAGTCCTCCAAATGATCCCATTGTAACAATTAATCCTTTACATTGACCTTTAATACTTTCTTCAATAATTGGTAAGATAGTTTGAGTGATTTTCAATGTAACTAAATTGTTAATAGTAATAATATTATTTAATTCTTCTTCTTCTGTTTCTGCAAATGGTACAGGAATTGAATGTGATTGTCCAACATTATTAATTAATGTACTGACTTTAACACCTTTTAAATTCTCTAAAAGTTTAATATAATTCTTTTTATCATCAATTGATGCATCAAATGCAATCGTTTTTGTTGATACTTTATATTTATTTTCAATTTCTTCCGCAATAGCATCCAATTTCAGTTGAGTTCTGGATACTAAAACAACATTTAATCCTTTACTTGCTAATTGTCTTGCATATTCTGCTCCAATTCCATCACTTGCTCCTGTAATAACTGCCCAATAATCCTTCTTGGCTCCGTATTTCGAATAATTGGTACCTGGTGCTATTGTCAATTCAAACACCATGGAAATGGCTGACAACGTAAATGTAGTGAGCTTGTATACTCCGACACATAAACTCAAATATGTCACGTACTGCAAAATTGGATTTTCAATTGTAATCATTTCGTCAAGGAAAACTGGTAATACTATCCCCAACTTTTTCTTGAACCTTTTTTTTTTCCAGTTTTTCTTGAGGGTGGGGTCGTGTGCCCACCGCTAGCATCGCCACGACTATATCAACGACAATTCTTCAAGTTTATCTTTATTCAATTCAACGTTAAGTTCTTCTCTTTCAAGGTGTCTTTTCAAGTTATTGTGTTCATTAAGGAGCTTAAATTTATCAGTTTGAAGTGTTAAAAGAGTTGGTTTTGCTTTTTCTTCCGGTTGTGGTTGCGCTTCAGCTTGTGCTTCCGCTTCTGTTGGTTGCTGCAGACCCTGGTTATGGTGGCCATGCTGTGTGTTCTGGCCCTGACCTTGAGAATGGTGTCCATTTCCATGCCCGTATCCATAATCCTTGCCTCTATACCTTCCTCTATAGCTCCCATACTGATTGTATCTGGGCTGACTTTGTCCATGTCCCGCATAGTTCAGGCGGTCGTTTTCGTAGCCCTGGTACCCTCCTCTGTACCTGTCACGCGAGTATCCACCTCTGAATCCTCTGCCCCTGCCTCTGTAGCCTCTATAATCGTTGTATTCACTCATAATAGTCGCTGGAATGAAGAAAATAGTGCGCTCATATTTTGAGAAAGGTGGTCACGTGAATCGCGGCACGTGTAGATGATGTTGCAAAATTAATATAGAAGATGGAGCATATCAACATGTTACATTTCCGCGGGCGTGACGGTTTCCTAAAGTGGTAGTAACATGAAAGCTTAGTTCTGGGTGGAACCGACTCTCTTGTCTTTGTGGTGTGTGAAACCCTTTAATCGGGGTACAATGACATTTGTTTTATGATTTCTTTTTAAGAAAAACGTTACCGAGGCAGAAAAAAAATTGCATTACCGAAAAAGAACGTGAAACTGAAATTCGTGGGCTTTAGAGCTGGGAGATATCGACTACCCCAATATTGCCCATTTTCTATTTTGGTTCTCCGCTTACCTGTTTAAAAGTAACAGCAAATCATTCAACACTGACATTTAAAGTTTCACACAAACAGTAAACAAAAAAGTAGGCTTAACCCAAAATTGCATTTCCGGTGAAAATAATTTTCTAAAAATAATGACTTAAAAATAAACAAAGCTCTTGTAAATAAATTACGAAAGTGAATTTAAGTGAAAAACAAAGTAAACCGAACGGCACTCTATTGTTAAATTGAGAAAGGGCCCTGAATTTTAACTGCAAATTTAGACGTATTTTTCATGTCAAGCGATGCGCAATGATGTCATGCATAATTATAATTAAAAATAGAACATGATGCAAAATGAGAATGTCATTAAAATTTCATATTTGATTCATGTAAATAAATATTTTCACTATATAAACAGGTTTAAAATCCTTTAATTGAATCAATAAGTTTAAATCTTATAACTATCCAAATAAATAAAATAAAATGAAATTCTCCACTGTTTTCGCTACTGCTGCTTCTTTATTAGCTGTTGTTCATGCTGAACCAGTTAAAACTACCCTCCACATTGAATCTGAAGATAAATCAATTGATGGTTCTGGTGTTGTTTCAATTCACGAAGGTGCTGGTATTAACTATGCTCTTGTTGGACCAAACCCTCAAGAATACTTGTTTGATGGTCCATCCAATGTTTTATACTTACAAGCTGGTAAATTCAAACAAACTTACAGTACTGATGGTAACTTTGTCCAATTTTCAGTTACTGAACCTGCTAAAGCTATCTTTGATAATGATGGTTACCTTGAACATGATGGTGCTACTGACAAATTCTTTGCTTGTAAGAATGTTCAAGACCCATACCAATACTCCAAAAAGGAGTACGTTTTAGTTACCGAAAAATTCAACGATGAATGTGTTGCTGTTAAAATTAAAGCTTCCAGTTAAATTTAACCGGTCCATTGCCTTTAGGCTTTATTGCATCTTTTTGGGTCAATTTGTTTTTGGTTATTAAAATTTAAAAAAGTTTACAGTTTAGTTTATAGTTTTATAGTTGTTTTAATTCTATTTCATCGGTGTTACTTGGTCTTGGGTCTCTTTGGTCTTAGGTCTCTATCGTGTAATAATTGGATGCACAAAAGCTTGTGCAGTGGGGCCTACTTAGTCATACTTTTTTGCAATCATAATTGGAGCGAGGTTGGCGCACGACCACACACGCACACACCAAATATCCATTTAAGAGAGGTGACAATGAGAGAGGTGCAAATCAATTTAATTACCCTTTTAGGTAAAGTGTAATCATTGCAGAATGCGTAGGAAAGTCATTGCTAACAAGATTGATAAAGTCATTGCTAACAAGATTGATAAAGGAACTGCTACATATCCTTAAGATGGACATAGAGTTTGAAAAACAGTGGAATGGGCTTACCACCAAACAAATGATCCTGATAGATAAACTTACAGGATTAATACCACCTAAAAAATTGAAACAATTAGAAGATATGTTCAACAAAAATGGTAGTAAGATATATTTATATAAACAAGAAGTTTATCAATTATTTAAAACTCAAATACAATCAATAGACACTAGTGATGTGGACAGTTTACAAACGTGTGTTGAAGAATATGGGGATGAAGTTGATATAGATGAATTATACAATTATGATACCGATGATACAATTTATGAAGAAAAACAACAGCAATGGTTACCAAAGACAATAACAACTTTAGAAAAACTTCATAAAGAAATTGGTGATAAATTTAATAATAATGAAAATAAATTAATTAAATTAAAATTAAAACAGGAAAAATTAACAAAAGATTTAGAATCAATTAAATTATCAAATATAATAATTGAAAATAAAATTCAACAAATAATTAAAAGAATTGGTAAAAATGATTCATTTTGGTTAATAATAATGATTACAATAATAATATATTATATTATCCCATGTTAATTGATTTTGAATATTCATCATCTTCTTGAAAATAAGGATGAATTAAAGCTCTTTTAGCACTAATTCTACCACTTGGATCATAAGTTAATAATTGATTTAATAAATCAATACCATCATCATCTAAAATTGGTACATAATCTTTTAAATTTTTTCTCGACCATTTTGGGAAAGTTGGTTTAAAATCTGGTAAATATTGAACTTCAGGCCAAATTTCAGTATTTGGAGTACCTAAAATTCTAAAAATTCTAAAAATTTCATCAATTTCAGAATCACCAGGGAAAAGAGGTTTCCTATTACACATTTCAGCGAAAATACATCCAACTGACCACATATCAACACCAGTTGAATATTGTTTACCACCTAATAATACTTCAGGAGCTCTATACCATAAAGTAACAACTTCATGAGTATAAGCTCTTAAAGGTACACCAAAAGCTCTTGCTAAACCAAAATCAGCTAATTTTAAATTTCCTTCTTTATCAATTAATAAATTTTGAGGTTTTAAATCCCTATGTAAAACTCGATGACTATGACAATGTTTAATACCTTTAATTAATTGATTCATAAATCTTTTAATCATATCACTACCTAATCCAACTCCTTGAGGTATTGATTCCATATACCTTTTTAAATCCAAATCTAAAAACTCACACACTAAGTAAAGCTTATGACTATCACTATGTATAATATCATATAATCTAAGAATATTATTATCTTTCATCTCTTTTAATAGCGATATTTCTCTTATTGCAGTTGATGGAACTCCTTCATCTTCCGATTCTAATCTAATTTTCTTTAATGCAACTACTCGATTATTATGCTTTGTATCTAAAGCTTTATAAACAACACCATAAGTTCCTTCACCGACTTTTTCTAATCGTTGGTAATCAGAGAGTTCAACCATGACGCGTTAAAAAGAAAACAAGCAATGTAAAAATAAATGAGAAGTTTGTCCCTGGCAGGTGTCGCAGTGCGAGTAAAGCAACTGGCACGACTTGTTACACGAGCGGTGGTGCTAGACGATAGAGGAGACATTATACTGAAACAATTTTGAAACAATAATTATTAACCCACCACATTATGCATTTACAACTACTTCTATTCTCTAATTATATCATGTTCAATTAATTTACCTTGAGCAGCGTCACACAATTTAATTTCTCTACCCCATTCACTATTCAATATCTGTTTACCATTTATTCTTCTTGAAGGTTTTGGATCAAGAATTGAATAAATTACATTTCTGCATCTTGCCCTTTTTAAAGACTCAATCGGTTCATAACCACTGGAATTTTTCCTTTGATCTAAATATTCTCTGAAAAACTCATCCTTTTCTTCATTGGCAATTTGCCATAATTGTCTACCAGTTCTCATTGCCATATAAATTACACCACAACTCCAAATATCAACACATCTTGGATCAAATTGTAAAGATTTAAATTCTTCTGGTGCTATATAAGGACTTGAACCACAAATTCCTTCACTTAATTGAATATCTTGCTCCCAAGCCATTTTAAAACATTCAGAATTACCAAAATCAGTAATTTTTAATATCCCATTTTGAGTTAATAATAAATTTTCAGGTTTTAAATCTCGATGTGCAACTCCCATATCATGCATATAATTAACACCTTTAATTAATTGTTTAAATAAACAATCAGCTTCTGCATATTCTAATTTCCCACTGGCAATAATTAAAGTATATAAATCACCACCTGAACAATATTCCATTACTTCACAAAATTCACCTTTTGCATCTTTTAATAAATCTAATGTATCTATTATATTAATATTCTTTAATGAAGATGATATA
The DNA here is from genome assembly GCA_030571995.1 of Yamadazyma insecticola. Lineage (NCBI taxonomy): Eukaryota > Fungi > Ascomycota > Pichiomycetes > Serinales > Debaryomycetaceae > Yamadazyma > Yamadazyma insecticola. The sequence goes on from JAJLZB010000022.1 coordinate 34,860, forward strand.
CAAAATTCTGATGTTAACCTTCTATTAAATTTTTTCTCCAGTTCATTCGGTCTCTTTCTAAATTCTTTAACTGCATATAATACTTCTTGTGTATCATTTTCCAGCCTTTTATGACTAATACGTACTGTACCAAATGATCCTTTACCAATAACTTCTTGACATCTACCATATTTTTGAACAAATGATTTACAATCTGGATCATCTGATATTTCATTTTGTTGATTTGGTAAATTAGTATTATAAGTTTTAAATTGATTAACTAATCCTGAAAAAAGCGTTGGAGGTTGTGCTCCTTCTTTTGTTCCTTCTAATATATTTGGTACAGCTGATTTTGCTTCATCACGTAATTTTTTTGCTCCTAATAAATCTTTTAACATGTTACTTAATTTCTCTTGTCTCTTGGCACTTCTTAAATTATGTTCATGAAGTCCATTTTCGAGCATTTTAAATCTTGGTTTTGGGGCTTGTGATAATGAATTCGATCTAGATATTGGTGGTGACAGCATATTCAGACTTGGTCCCCTTGACATCCCAGGTGATTGTGATCTTGATACTGTTCTACTACCAACTTGTGATGCGGTTTGAGATGGTGTTTGAGTCCCACTATGCAAATTAACTGTATTTATCCCATTCACTCGTTGTGATGCGGCTCTTAATTGCTCAATTTTAATTTCATTAATATCATTATTATGTGTTGATGATACATTTGCATCATTATTAGTCATTAAATTTGTACCATCTTTTGATACAACTGGTGATAACCTCCTTGGACTTTCTGGCAGTATTGGTGTTACTTGATTATCTTCGTTTTTCAAACTGGTCTGCGATAAGCTGAAAAACTTCCCTAGCTTGTTAAGCCTTAACTTCTCTGCTGCCATATTGGCTTACTTGTAAAAATTATTCCGTTTGTTTAACAGGAAAAGATGAGTTATTTATTGTCTGCTGGGCGTGTGGCCACCATAAATTCTTTTGCCCTCTATTAGCAAAATCCCTCATGCCTTGCACGACCTGTCAGTGTCACTATGTTGTTAGGTGTGAATTGCTATTATTAGTCCCCACTGCAGCCACCACTACACCGCTGCACCGCACCCCAACACCAGCCACCCTCATCCCTCCCTATTTCTTCCTCGCTACTTCTTCCTCGCTACTTCTCCCTCACTACTTCTCCCTCACTACTTCTCCCTCACTGGTCTCCCTCACTTCCTCACCGCGTAATGCTATCACTCCTTTTACTACCTTACACCCACATAATATACCCAATCGCATACTTTAACTACCTTATTGTATTGAACTTGGTGGTCGTGCCCGTGTACTATGTCTACAAGACGTTTATTTATACATTTATCATCATTCCTACAAAACCTATTAATTACATATTACTTATTGGAGAAGAGGACTATAGTATATTTGAGATAGGTAACTTTTTGATTAATTTAGTGCATTTTATGATTGTAGCTTTAATTACAGGGTTGTTTTGTGGCTATTTATTAGGTAAGCAATTGATACTTTTAAAGAAAATTTCAATCAAAGACGCTGGCGTTAAAGAGTTGAACTTTCAACAATATACAAAAGATATTAGGTATGATAAGCCCAAGATTACACCAATAGTTAACCAAAGTATTGATTCAAGGTATTATGAAGATGATGATGGATATTATCGAGATTCATTATTCGATAAACGGATGGATTCTACCAAGATGACTAGTTTTGCACAAGAGAAATAGATTTAAACTCAAATCATTATGAATTATATATATATGTATAAGATGTATGAATGATGAAGATATTGTAAAAAAATACAATACAATATCTATGATTTATGAAAAAAAAGACTCAAAGGAACGTAAAAAACATAATTCCTTTTGTAATCTCTTAATTATCTCCCCTATAATAATCCCCAAAAACATTCCAATTAAAATTAACCAATATTAATAATCTATTGGAAATATTATTTAATTCATTATCATTATTTAAATTATTTTTAATTAAATTTGGTACCAAATTATCTAATAAAGATTTAAAAAAATTATCTTCCATTAATTGATAAACTTTTGAACTTGGTTGAATTTGTTTTAAAAGCCAATTATTCAGAAATTGAATTAAATTTTCAGGTAATTTACCTAAATTTAAATTTTTAACCAATTGTAAAGAAATTAAATGAATATTTTTAGTCCATTTAATATTACCATTATTATCAGTTACAATTGATAAAATTTCTTGTTTTAATTTATCTAAATTATCATCTTTTAATAAATTTTTATCTAATTTATTATCATGAATTAAACTTTTAAATAATACAATACATAATTTTAAAACAATTAATTGTCTAATATCTGCTCTTAATAATATTAATCTTGTATGATCAAAAGTTAAACTATTTGGAAATTCATTAATCATTTTTTTACAACTTAAAAGATCAAATATTGAATAAATTAAATTTAATTTAAATTTTAAATCTTTCAGTTCAACAATTTCTAATTTATTTAAATTATTTTTAAAATTTTTTTGATACCAATTAATTGAATCTTTTAAATTAATTTTATCATGTTTAATTAATTGATTAAAATAATCTTTTTCAAAATCAACTGCTGTATCAATTAATATTGGTCTTAATAAACGAATTTGATGATTAGCAATATCTAATTTCATTGATTCTAAAATTTGAAATATTAATTTTAATCCATCAATTAACATATCACAATTATTTTTTTCAAATGATGTTTCAAATTTTATTAACATTTTATTAACCATATCATCTCTCATTGGTGCACAATGATTTTTAAAAATTTTATTTAAAAATCTTGAAAGTGAAAGGAAATCAAAATTTTTATGATTAAGTTGTTGAATAATTAATTCAATATCTAAAATTTCATTAATAAATGATCGATCTTTTAAAGGTATTAAACTTATTAATATATCTTTTAAAGTTTGGAAAAGTATTGGTAATCTAATTATTTTTGGTTGTGTACAAATTGGATTAAAAAATTGATAACATTCTTTATAAATTTCATACCAATATTTATCAATAATTGATTTTTTTCTTTTACCTCTTTCACCATCTAAATTAGGTCTAAATTGAAGTTGAGGATCAAATAATATATCATGTCTTAATTGAGGATTTTTTAATATTTCATTTAAATCAATTTCTTTTAATGATGTTAAATTTATTGGTGGTAAAGGTGGTATAAGATTTTTTGAAGAAAATTTGGAATAATTTATTATTGGAAGTGATCTTGAACGTTGTTTTTTTATTTTACGTTTAGAAATTGATAAATTTGTTGTATTAGATGTAGAATTCCCAACACTTGTACTATTAGAATTTGTTGATGTACCGAAAACAGCTGCCGCGGCAACTGATGTTGGTTGCTGGTGATGATGATGATGATGATGATGATGATGATGATGATGATGTGGATGATGATGATGTGAATGATGATGATGTGAATGATGATGATGAGGATGCATTTGTTGCTGCTTTTGATGCATTTGAACCCCTTGAGGTGCCATTTGCACATTCAGTACACTTTGCCCCATTTGAACACCCTGAACATTCTGGGTCATTTGAACGCCCTGAACATTCTGGACTTTTTGTTGCTCTGCTTGCAGCTCCTCTTTCTTCTCGCCATCCTCTTCATCGTAAAACACCGGTCTAAAGTTTAACATTTTATCATTATTGTATTGTGAGTTCATAAAGAAAGTATAAAGAAATTATTGAGAAAATCAAAGACGAAGGGATGAAATGCGTGAGAAATAGAGGAAGAAAAAACTGAAAAAAAGAAATACAAAAAGAAATACAAAAAGAAATACAAAAGAAACTGCGTGTGATGACCCAGTTAAAATAGTGCGATTTTTGTTTAGTCAATTTAAAGTGAGAGGTAAGGTTACAATTAGTCATAGGCCGCTCGCGCACCGCAAACCATTTTCCGCGCGGAACTTTATTTTGAGAATTTCACGGAATAAAGCGATGCATGTGGAAGATGGAGTGAGATTGAGATGAGGTTGGGTACTGGCCCGAACAAGTGGTAGGGTAGAGCATATACTTCTACGTATATACTTCTACGCATCGACTTCTACATCCTGTTGTTCCTCGTCCTCCTCGTCCTCCTCGTCCTCCTCCTCCTCCCGGCCTGCCCTCTCCGCTTCTCGTATATCCCTTGACCAAAAAATATCCGGCCTCAATCGCCCACCTTATCAGTGCCGCACTATTGTTTTTTGCCTCAACAATTATTCGCTCAAAAACTGCCCTCGCTCAGTCCTCACTTTAGATTTACATCTTTTACTTTTTTCTGTGCGTCTCAAGTTGCTCCGCGAGAAAATAAACTTTGTACTATATTTCTCTTTCTCTTTCCTTTCTCCTCTATTCTTCTGCAGCCATTCCTTCGCCACGATCATTTTTTATTAGTAAAAAATATATTTTAGTTTTCCCGCGCTTAAAACTTTTTATTTTGACATGCCTCGATCTAATTCACTTCCTTCGATGCTTAGAGAAGAAACGGCGTCTCCCGATGTGGGCGAGGGTGATGTTGGTGTAGGTGCTGGTGCTGTAGGTGCCGGTGGTGGTGCTGGTGGTGCTAGTGGTGCTGTTAGCGGTACTGCTGCTGCAGGTGCTACTTCTGCTGCTGCTACCACTCCCGGTCCCACATCTGACCCGTCCTCGGCGCCTGCTACAGCGCCCACCCTGGCCTCCGGCAAACCTCAGACCATCTTCATCCACAAACTATACAATATGCTCCAAGACACTTCCATAGACCACCTCATATGGTGGTCGCTGTCTACAGACTCGTTCTATATACTACCCAACGAACTGTTTTCCAAAGCTTTGGCCCTGTATTTCAAACACACCAATATCGCTAGTTTCATAAGACAGCTTAATATGTACGGATTCCACAAAGTAAATGACCTGGATAATGGCAATAAATGGGAATTCAAGCACTCAAATGGTCAATTCAAAAGAGGTGATACCGAAAGTTTAAAATTAATAAAGAGAAGACTGCTGAGAAATGTTGGAAGAGAAGTATTATTAGGTCCTGTAACTCCACTGTCTCAATCTTTATCAATACTGAGAGATCAAGTACTTTCTCCTGGTCAAAATCAACTGCATCAATTCCTGCATCCTCCTCCACACCAACATCCTAATTCTCATTCTCACCCTCACCCTAATTCACATGGTTCTCATTCTACTCATCCTGGTCCACATCCCCCACATCCCCCACATCCTGGCCAATCTGGTCCAAGTCCTCCTTCAAATCAACCTTTTGCTTATGGTCAAGATTCAACTATTGATTTACTCAATAGTTTTAATCATGTAAAGTTCGAATTATCAAATCTTTCAAATAAATTTGACTATTTCCTTAATGATTATAAATTTCAACAAAAAAATTTCATTAAATTAATAGATTTAATGAATATAAATAGTGATGAAATGTTGGAATTTAGAAATTATTTAGTTAATAATTTAAATAATTCGGTTATTTCAAATTTACTGTCATCATTTAATCATCCTCAATATTATCCATTAAATCCTTACTTTAATTTACGTAGTGGTAGTGAAGGTGGTCCACCAAATAATCAAATTAATCAACCTCATCCAGGTACTCCAGCTCATGAAATTCCTCATTATTTTCAAGCTCATCATCAACCTCCTCCTAATTCTTCTAATGGAACAACTAATACTACTTATCCACAACCTCCTTACCCAATTCCAACTGCTGCTCATAGACCTTCAACTTACTCTCCATTAACTGTTGATAATTCAATAGATCCTCCAACTCCAAGAAAATCTTTTGATCTGACCCTGGATGAAACTATTACAACTACTTTACCAAGATCTGTACCTCATTCATTACCAAATAGTTCAAATTCAATAGCTACAATGAATTCAATTAAACAATTACCTTCAGTAAGTGAATTAGATAAATCAATAAGAGGTGAAAAAAGAAAATTAAGTGATAGTCACTTAGAGATAAAGAGGAGGCATTAATTTAGAATTTAAAAAAAAAAAATATATGCATAATTATTCTTCTATATCATCACTCATTATTATACAGATATTTAAATATTTAATTGAATACTTCATTAGTTAATTGATCATCAAAATTGGGTATGAAATTCAAATCATTAAAATCCATTGCTCCAATATCAAGATCTATTGGTGCTGTAGATTCAAAAGTAATTGGATATTGGTTTGTAAATTGATCATCAAATTGATAATTATCAAAAACTGGTTGAGTTTCTAATTGTGGTTGATCATAATGATTAAATAAACTGTTCAATTGAGGTACTTCAATTGATTGAGATTGTTGTTGAGTTGGTTGTTGAACATGAGTAGATTCTATTGGAATTTGATTCATTTGAATTGGTGAAAAATCTTGAGTCTCTACCAATTTAGTTAAATCTGGTACTGAAACGGCTCTATTAAATTCAAAATCAAATGATGATTGAGGTGGAGTTATATTCATTAAATCTGGTGATTGTTTTGGAGTTTGTGGACTTCTATATTCTGGACTAGAATCCATTCTTAATCTTTTATTAGAATCATCCATTGGAGATAATGATGGATGATCTGAAACTGGTGTTTGATTTTGATTAAATTTAAAATTATAATTAATATATTTGGAATCTTTATATTTTTCCAAAAATTCATTACATTTATCACCATAAGTTTTAGGAGTTAAACCTGTAACAGATTTAAATACTCTATGAAAGTGCCAAGCTGATAATTTAGATTTAGCAGCCAATTCTTTAAATCCTAAAACTCCTCCTCTTCTTCTCTTCTTCTTTTTATCACCAGTTTCATCTGAATCCATTGATTTTTTTGGGAAAAACAAGTTAACTGCAGCAGCTGAAGCTAAATGACGACATGCTAAATCAACTAATCTATAGTGATCACTGTCATTTTTAGATAAATTAACATTATTAATAGATTCATTAGAAACTTTGGAAATATTTGGTAATGACATTCTTCTACTACCACCATCAATAACATTTAGTATTTGTTCTTCATTGGTTTTTTTACTTTCCAAAATATTTTCTTTAATTTTATAATTATTAGCTTCTTCATTATCATCCAATAAAGGTGATAAAAATCCAATTTTTTTATTAATAGTATCAACACATCTAACTAATAATTCAACATTAATTAAAGCATCAGTATTTGGATTACAATATTGACATGGCATAAATCCATAAGTATTAGCTTCATGAGCATCAACCATAAATTTAATTTCAGATTTTAAATTAGTCTTTGGTTTAAAATCACAATCAGGACGACAATAACTTTTAGTTACTTTATTACCTGCAACAAATGCTGAAGTAGCAAATGGGTCTGAGAATTGGTAAGCTTTCCATTTAGCAGATTCTTTAGTATACATTATTTACTGTTTTAAAAAGTTAAACTAATGTTTGAGACAAGGATATTACTCGACTTTTATAGTTATCTAAGTAATGCCCCTGTTAAAATTTCAGACACGCAGAAAAGGGACATTAAATCAGTGCCTTCGCATAAAAAATATTTTCTATAATTTTCCACAAGACATGATGCATTTCCTAATTGGGAAGGTTACGTGTGGCCAGTATCAGCTTATTAAAAAGCTTATAGTCAGTTTATGGGGTGAGAGTTTAATATTTACGGGGTTTAAGTTATCAAACTTTTTCATTACATTTATCTAATACGTCCATTGATTTTGATAAATTTCTAGGCTTTATTTAAAAAAAAAATCGTAAGATATATTGATCAATTAAAAAGATTTAGTCCCTTTTACTTAATTTAAAAACTACCTAATTCAATCCCGTATCTAGCCACAAATTTGTGATGAAGATTTATTATTTTTTAGTTTCAGACATCTTTCAACTTTTTTTAGACAATGTCTCAAACAAGCTTCACTGCGCATTTATCGCACTTGTACTTATATTACGTATTAAGATTTTATTACGTAACCCCTTTATGACATAAGCTTTTTTTCCTAATGTGGCAAATCCGTTAATTGCACTGTCTGAAAAAATTTTTATGTTTTGTCTTAAATTCCTCATTTTATGTCTTAACATTGTCTAAAAAATTTCTGGTATGTCTAAAACAGGTACTTTTATGTCCTATGTTTATTTTTCTTCTAACAAATTATTCTGTGTCGAGATTAATTTCTTTTTTTTTTCTTTTTTCTTTTTTAATTTTTTCTTATTTCAAATTTAGCCCCCTTAGCCTCAAGGAGTTCCTTTTTTTTGTTAAAATTTGTGTCTTTTTCTTAAACATTTGTGGCGAGAAAAAAGTAGGTTGGCTAGTTTTGGTCGGATTTCCGCCGATATGCGTCATACTGGCCACAGATTTTCTTTTTCTTATGCACTTCCACATTTGTCTCACTTTCTTTTTACCTATTTGGGATACTTTCAAGCTTTCATGTTGTTGTTTTTTTTACGACTTTTAGCCCCTCTAGCCTCATGGAGTTCCATCTTTATTTTTAAATCTTCGTCATAATGCGTCTTGCATTACATATGTGATAGAATAACTGTAGAATAAGTAGTTTTAAATCTTGATTATCTTTAAAATTTTTGTCTTAATTTGCCACAGACACTTTGCTAAATTCATGTACTAAGTACATTAAAATAACTCTAGCCACTTAAATTGGTAATCTATAAAGTCTTTTAGCCTAAAATCTATTCTTGTCTTGACTGATTTACAAAATTTCTATTTTTTACATCATCATTTGGACTCGGCTAGTAAATTAATAATTAATCTTTTGCATTTTACTTTTTTAAATTGTTTTAATGACAATATAATAATTTTTATAACTGAAACTTTAATTTAAGCTTATGTATTAAAACTTGCCTTAATTGTCTCACTTAATTCTCCTCAAATGTTTGACATCATAAACTTTAAAATCTAATTAGCCATGAGCTTTCATCTAATCCCGCTAAACCCTTATGCATAATGTGTTGAAAAGAAATTTCAAACCAGACATACGCCACTTTGCGTGGCAGAGCATTGAAAAATATCTTTTCGTCATGCAGCGTAATGTATCTTGCATAAATTTGTCGCTATTCTTCTGGTTAGAAAAAGACATGATATAGCCGAAATCTTATGTAAGCATATGATATATGTCTGAATTTCAGGGATTTTCGACACTATTTCGACAGCGACAGGACATGTCATGTCTTTTGCTTATGTAATCAGTTCTGATTTGTCTTGTTCACTAGTTTTTTTCGACATCTTCACCACATGTGAAATCTTTATGTCATATCAGCGCTTGAAGTTAATGTGCCACATTAGCCTCCACCACCCCGGGATTCCTTCCTAACCTTGTCTCAGACGTTGAAACCGACCAACCTTGTCCGTGGGTGAAACCTTTTTTTTTTTTTGCCGCACCCGAATCCCGAATACCGAATCCCGAATCCCGAACCCTTTTTTTTTTTAGTCTATGGCAAATGCCTTGTGGCAAAAGTTTATTGTAGTTTGTATGATTAAACATTAATTTATCTGCAGAGATATGCACATGCGCGAGCACATGATATTCACCTGCAACTTACTTCTCACTTGCCACTGACCACTTGCCACACTTTCCCCTGGCAGGTCACCCTTCCAGTCACCTGATACCTTTTTGAGGGATCTCGTTTTTCTCTCAGTATCTTTTAAAAAAAATCTATAACAATTCATGCATAAAAGACACGGTAATCATCATACCATTAACGTTAAATTTGGGTACTTCGTACTTGGATTATCGTTGCTACATGCAATCGCTATCTATTTCCTCAATAAAAGATCGACCACTCGGTTCATGCAACGTAAATCATCAATTCGAGTTCCGGTTTCATTGCATGTATTAATATGGGGTGCAATTTTTTTTGCAATGATTGGTTACTTATTTGGAGATTTCACCGAACATTCTTCCATAATATTGAAAAGATTAGGTAGAATATCTTATTCTTTAGTACCTTTAAATATCTTTTTAGCTTTAAGACCTAATATTATTAATTACTTACATTTGATTGGCTTACATAAATGGATAAGTAGATTAATTATTGGAATTGCAAGTATTCATTCAATTGGATATATAATAAGATGGATAATATTAGGTCAATTCTATAAATTATTCCGGATCTTCAATTTTTTAGGATTTATTATTTTCATTGCAACTTCAATATTACTTGTTTTATCAATAAGATTTTTCCGTCGGAAAAATTATTTCCTTTTTTATATTATTCATAATATTACCGTGGCTTTAATGATAATATTAACTTATTTCCATGCAAGACCTGGAGTTGGTTTAGTGACAATCTTAAATGTTATTCTTTTAGTTTATCAAATTTATTTTAAATTTAATTATTTCACTATTCCTGTACATAATACCGTTCAATTTTCAAGTTTATTACTTGTTAAATTCCCATTACCTTTAAATTATCCAATAGTTGCACCAGGTTCTCATTTAAGAATAAGCTTTATTAATAATTATTTGAAAGCTTCACATCCTTATACTGTTGTCCCTTCACAAGATCAACTTCTATTAATTATGGGACGCAATCAATTTAAACCAATTGAAAATGTTAATTATTGTATTACTTATCCTTATAACTCATATTTGTATTTGAGTCAGTATATCGAATCCAATGATAAAATCAGTCTATTAGTGGGTGGTTCCGGAATTTCTTTTGCTTTATCAATTATCAATAGTTACCCGGATTATTCCTTCCACCTTGTATGGTGCGTTAAAAATGTAGCAGATTTAGAGCTTTTGGACCACCTTAAGTTGGATATGGATGCTAAGATCTTCGTCACCGGTACAGAAAGCTTAACAAATAGTTATGAAATGACTGAATCCAAGTTCCATATCACACAAGGTAGACCATCAATAAGTGAGCATTTCGCAGCCACTCAATTACTAATGGCGTGCGGGCCAGAGTCTATGGTCAATGATGCTGAAAAGTATGCCAAGTCCATCAACATTGCATTTGTAGGGGAGTTATATAATATGTAGATTTTATAGATAATCCAAAAACAACTAGTCTAAAAACTAGTTGAAAAAAAAAGAGCTCGCACTCAGATTCGAACTAAGGACCAACAGATTTGCAATCTGCTGCGCTACCACTGCGCCATACGAGCTGCTATCGCTATACAGGCCCTGTCGATGCGTTTAGAGCTGTCTTTTCGGTGTTGCCACGACCACTTCTTATCATTTAGAGCGGCTCGTGCGACTCGTAGGTCGAGACGGTACCAAATCAATTTTTTCTCGCGCTACACAATTTCTGACTCATAATGACTACAGTTCACGTTATAGACTTAGAAAGTGGTAACCTTCAATCCCTTATTAATGCTATCAAAAAAGTGGGCGAATATGAAGTAGTGCTTTTGCGGAATGCACAAGAGTTCGAAAAACACGAGCCTTCAATCACAAAACTTGTTTTTCCCGGAGTTGGGAATTTTGGACATTTTGTCAAGCAACTCCATGAACGTGGAATGGTAAGTGCTGTTAAAAAGTATATATCACAAGGTAGATCCTTGATGGGGATTTGTGTTGGGTTACAAACGTTGTTTACGTTTAGTGAAGAGAGTCCAGAATCACAGTTCGAAGGGCTAAGATTATTAGAGATGCCGTTGAAAAAATTCAATAGTGAAGATAGTTTCCAAGGGAAATTAAAATCAGTACCAGCAATTGGATGGAATGGGGTTGGAGAGTTAGTTGGATCATTAGTTGGAGGTGAAGATGCGTCACTTTACGGTATAAACTTAACTAGTAAGTACTACTTTGTTCATTCGTATGCGGCGGTGATTACTGCGAAAGATGAAAAAGTCGTGGCAGACGCTCGTGCCAGCGGGTGGAGCTTCGCGGTAGCCTCGTACGGGACTGAAAAATTCATCGCGGCCATGGCGAAAGGGAATTTATTTGCAACACAATTCCACCCAGAAAAATCAGGTATAGCAGGTTTAAAAGTTATTGAAGCGTTCTTGAATGATAGTGGTAATTTACAAAATGCCAACTCAAGCGGTGCAGATACAACCAGTTTTGGTAGCCAAAAGGAATACACCAGTCTCACTAAACGTGTGATTGCCTGTCTTGACGTTAGATCGAACGATCAAGGAGATTTGGTGGTTACAAAAGGTGACCAGTATAATGTCAGGTCTTCAGATTCCGAAACAGGCGAAAATTCAGTTAGAAATTTAGGTAAACCTGTTGAATTAGCGACCCGTTACTACGAACAAGGAGCTGATGAAGTAACATTCCTCAATATTACATCATTTAGAGAATCACCAATTAAAGATTTACCTATGCTTGAAGTGTTGAAGTTAGCTGCAAAGCAAATCTTTGTTCCATTGACGGTTGGTGGTGGAATTAAAGATATGAAAGATCCACAAACTGGTGAAATAGTCCCAGCAGTAAAAGTGGCAGACTTGTATTTCCGTTCTGGGGCCGATAAGGTCAGTATTGGGTCAGATGCAGTCACCATAGCTGAAGAATACTATAAGAACAATAAGGTGAAGTCAGGCACCACATCAATAGAGACTATTTCGTCAACATTTGGGAACCAAGCAGTGGTTATTTCAGTTGATCCAAAGAGGTATTATGTGAAATCTCCTCAAGATACCAATATGGAGACCATTGAAATCACTGACGCTTCCCTTTATGGGCCTAATGGTGAACAGTACTGCTACTATCAAGTGACTTCACAAGGTGGAAGGAAAACTCATGAACTTGGAGCACTTGAATTGTGCCTTGCATGTCAAGATTTAGGTGCAGGAGAAATCTTACTTAACTCAATTGATCATGATGGATCCAATAAAGGGTTCAATTTCCAATTAATCAATCAAATTAAATCAAAAGTGTCTATTCCAGTGATTGCTAGCTCAGGTGCAGGAAATCCAGGCCATTTCAAGGATGTGTTTGAAATAGAGTGTGGTGTAGATGCCGCTTTAGGGGCCGGGTTGTTCCACAGAAACGAGTACACTGTGAATGAGGTCAAATCCCACTTGAGAGAGTGTGGTATGGACGTTAGATTGGAGTAGAGATAGAATATACATTGAGCTTGACGTGTGTGCACGTGATATAGGTCACGTGAACGAAAATATAATATTTAAGGTAACCAGGATTTTCTGTGGTGTTCTGGTTCTCTTCTGTCTCTTCTGTCTCTTCTGTTCTCTTTTGGTTCTCCTCTGTTCTCCTCTATTCTCCTCTGTTCTCTTTTTCACTTACTTCTCACTCTATGCTTTTTGCAGCAATTACAACTCATAACACACCACATCACACAAAAAGGTCTAAAAATCACCAAAAATTCCATACAAGCTCCAACAGTCCACCAGAACACATACCCGTTTTCAAAAATACAAAATTCCGCCGGTATCAAAATTTAGCCCGACCACTCCAGTGGCTGCAACCGTCTCGGTACCTGGCACGAGCCGCACGCCCAACTCGTGCGCGCTTTACCACCATCGTACACCGATAACTCTATTTTTAGCTATGAATCAATCAGATCCTGGCAGTCCAAAGAGGAAGCGAAACAGAGGTCTACTGATTCAATCTGCGCTACCGGAGTTGTTCAGCAGCCTTCGAATGGGCGAAGGCAGAAGCACTTCGAGTGGAAATAGCGGGAAAGATGGTAAAGATGGCAAAGAAGCCAAAGAAGGTAAAGATGGCGGCAATGGAGACAGAGATAGAGACGTAAAGCCAAAAGATAAGGAGAAAAAGAGAAGGCAGTCACACGAAGACACCAACACCGATTCCAACGACACCACGGCTGGCGGGCCAGTCTCAGGGTTGCCCATGGCGTCCATAAAGGCACCCAAAATAGCTGGGGTACTTGTGGAGGGAATACCACTCTTAAAAGTATCAAGCAAGTCAAAGAAACGAATTATTCTTCAAATTGATCCAATTTCCTTGAAGATCACGTGGAAGTTGGCAGGAATTTCAGTGGATTCTTCCAGTTCTTTGCACAGAGTAATACTGGCTACACATTCTTACGCTACAAAGAACAAGAGTTATACGTTCTTTCCCCTGGACATCCGGAAGCTACTACCGCAGGCGGATGCACGGTACTACCGAGACGAGCTCAACATCTCGAAAGAGGTGGAGAATCAATGGCTTACATTGGCTTATTACGACCAAATCAAGGGGAAGGTCAAGACGCTACACTTGGTGGCAGATACAGAGCACGATTTGAAGAGATTATACAACACTATGGTTGGATTGAGAGACTGGGCAGGCCAGTGGGCGGGCCAGTGGTCGCAATGGCCCATCAATTTGCTGGAGTCTACGTTCACAGAGCCTGAAATCTCGTCTCGTCAGTTCCTCTCTTTTGAAGACTTGTTGAAATATACCACCAGATTGAACATCAACGTCAACCAGAAGTATCTCCGATCGATTTTCGATAGCTTGGAAGTAGCTACTATAGTAGATGGGGTACCAGTGCTTAATTTTGACGATTTCAAGCAGTTTATAGCCGTGTTAAAAAAACGACCAGATATCGACCTAATATGGAACCAAGTGGCCCCAAATGGTACCATGTCGCTACAAGAGTTCAGGAAATTCGTTAAAGATGTGCAGAAGGACAACCTTGATGACAAAATCTACCACAAATTTGTGGTGGGAGACAAATGGACCAGTGAGAGTCTTAACCAGTTCCTCCTCTCTAAACACTCGCGGCCCATCCAGCAAGAGGAGGTAGATTTGGAACAACCATTGAACGAATACTTCATCTCGTCTTCTCACAACACTTACCTTACAGGGAAGCAAGTAGCAGACGAATCATCATCTGAAGGATACGTCAAGGCACTACTGAAAGGATGCAGATGTGTTGAGATTGATATTTGGGACGGTGATAATGGGCCTACAGTTCGTCACGGTAGAGCTTTCACGTCGTCCATATCTTTGGTGAATGTACTTAGCACCATCAAGAGGTACGCTTTCACAGCAACGTCGCTCCCGTTGATTCTTAGCTTGGAGACAAACTGTTCCAGTGAGAACCAAATCAAGGTCAAACAGAATCTTTTAGATTGCTTGGGGGACAGTTTAGTGACTCACGATATGCACGAGACTACACGGCTTCCAAGTCCCGAGGAATTGAAGTACAAGATCCTTTTAAAGATCAAAAAAACGAGTCCGTTTGTTAACCTTGTGGTTACAGAGTCAGGGAGTCTTACGGAGTCAAGTCTTACGTCCAGTACGTCATTCAGTGAAGATAACATGAGCCAAAACACCTCCACACCAAAGAAGAAACTGCACACAAAGATCATTGACGAGTTGAGCGAAATGGCAGTGTACATCAAAGGACTCAAGTATAGGAACTTTTCACTTCCTGAGTCGAAAACGTACAACCATTGTTTCCTGCTTAACGAAAAGACTATCGACGGGATGCTCCAGAAAGACGACCAGCTTTTGGCTGTGGACAAACACAATAGACGGTACATGATGCGGGTTTATCCGTCCAAAATGAGGATCAAGTCGTCCAACTTCAACCCTATCCAGTACTGGAGTCATGGGGTACAAATGGTAGCCACCAATTGGCAGACGTATGATTTGGGACAGCAGCTCAACGAGGCCATGTTTGAAGGCAGTGGGTACGTTCTTAAGCCCAAGGAGTTACGGAAACCGTTATTGAAGAGCCTAAAGAACCCTCATGCGTCTACTTCCACCTATAAGTACCGTATTACCGTGATTAGTGCCCACCAACTCCCAAAAGCCACCGCCCACGATAATGTCATCGACCCTTACGTCAAAATAGACGTCTACGGAAACGACTCGCACACTTTCAAGACGTTCACCGTCAAAGATAACGGCTTCAACCCTATTTGGAACCAGACTTTTAGTGGAGAAGTGGCTGCAAAAATCCCGTTTGTTCGGTTTAGCGTGCACTCCAAAGACTCCGAGGCCGTTTTGTGTCTGTTTACGGCCAAACTATGCAAACTCAAGCAGGGCTTCCGCTACCTACCGCTACAGGACTCGCTAGGCGAGAGGCTATTGTATCTGTCGTTGTTTATTAAGGTAGAGTGGGGGTGAAGAAGAGGCATAAAGGGAGTGAATGGGAGACGGGAGTGCATGGGAGACGGGAGTGCATACAGCGGAGTGCACACAGCGTGCGGCGGTCGCGGCAGCACTTTTCCCACATTCGCGCGACCTCATCGCAAAACTTTTACAGCACCATGCCAAAGATCAGTACCAGTGACAGCAGACAAAAACAACGTCATAATCCATTGATAAAGGATATTTCGAGTATTTCCGGGGACTTGAAGGCGCCCAGAGGCGGGGAGTCGAAAAAAGCCCGTTCCAAAAGCCGTGAGGACGCCAACGACGAGGCATTAGATGCAAGGTCATCTAGGAAAGTATTGCAATTAGCCAGAGAACAACAAGAAGAGATCAGGGCCGAAGAGGGAGAAGTGGAAGAGGAAAGACCGTCGTTTTTGGCATCGTTCAGAAACCAGCAGGCCAGCGACGACGAAGAAGAAGAGGAAGAGGAAGAAGACTTTTCAGACTTTGAAGAAGAAGAACAAATCGATCTTGAAGAAATAGAAGTGGACGCCAAAGATGCAGAGATGTTTGAAAAGTACTTCGGAGGCGGCGCCAATGAATCAGCCGGGATCAATCTTGCAGACAAGATCCTAGCCAAGATCAGTGAAAAGGAAGCATCTAAGCCAGTAGAAGGAGTCAAACTCCCACCTAAAGTGATTGCAGCCTACGAGAAAATAGGACAGATCTTGGCCTCTTATACGCACGGGAAGTTACCCAAGTTGTTCAAGGTGTTGCCAAGTTTAAAGAACTGGGAAGACGTTCTTTATGTAACCAACCCTGAAGCATGGACTCCACACGCAGTCTACGAAGCCACCAAGCTCTTTGTATCCAATTTACAAGCACCAGAAGCACAGAAGTTCATTGAAATGGTCTTATTGGAAAGATTCAGAACCAACATCGAAGACTCGGACGACCATTCAGTCAACTACCATATTTATAGAGCCATTAAGAAATCATTATACAAACCGTCAGCATTTTTCAAAGGGTTTCTTTTCCCATTGGTAGACGGACATTGTTCCGTAAGAGAAGCCACCATAGCAGCTTCTGTTTTGTCAAAAGTATCTGTTCCTGTGTTACACTCATCAGTTGCGTTATCAAATTTAACCCAAAGAGAGTTTAAACCAGCTACAACGGTATTCATAAGAGTTTTGGTCGAGAAGAAGTATGCATTGCCGTATCAGACGTTGGACGATTTAGTCTTCTACTTTATGAAATTCAGAAGAGTGGAAGATTCAATGGAAGTTAATGACCAAGAAGATCAGCAAAATCAACTCCCACTTGTATGGCACAAATCGTTTCTTGCATTTGCTCAAAGGTACAAGAACGATATAACTGATGACCAAAGAGACTTCCTTTTGGAAACAGTCAGACAAAGGTTCCACAAAGGAATTGGGCCAGAAATCAGGAGAGAACTTTTGGCCGGGAAGCCAAGGACCCTGGGAGATAGTATGTCATTTTAGGGTATAGAATGTATATTAGAATAGTATCGCTTAGACCGACACTTCATTTCTCTTTCTAGCCTCTTCACAAAGCTTATCAAAGTCAGCAAAGAGCGAATAGGTGCTTTGAATGATCCCGATGATGGACAATGCTGCAATACAACCGATCCAGAGGCCGTGTAACGAGCCTTTCCAAGGAGAATAGAACGAGATGTAGATGGACATTGGGATACCAATAAGGTAATACGACACCAAATTAACTATTCCACCTATTTTAGTACGGCCCTGACCTCTTAAACAGCCTGCTGAATTGGCATTAATAGCGTCACTGACTTGCATTATAGCAACTAGCCACATGATCAGCTGAAGAACTTCAAGAACTCGTTCGTCGTCTGTGAACAAAAGGGCGATTTCTCTTTCAAATAAGAATAGAATCATGAAGTTAACAAACGAGATAACGACACCAAAACCCTGGGCTACTTGAGTGGCCATTTGAGCCAGTTTTGGCAAGCCTGCACCGAGATAGTTTGCGATACGGGTGGAAGCAGCGATTCCAATGGCAAAAGGGACCTGGTAAGTCAACGAAGCGATAGTAGAACCAACCGATTGCGCAGCCAACGGGACGGTACCCAAGTATGAAGCCATAAGTGTCAAGATTTCAAAAGCCAAAAACTCAGCTTCCAACATAATGAAGCCGGGAACAGCAAGATGGATCAATTTCGACCAAGCACTGAAGGCCAGCTTCATACTGAACCCGTTCCAACACGCCATAGGGTGAAGACCCGAAGTGGTTTGTTCAGGTTTGACGCCATAGATGGTGAAAAGAAAGAGTAATAAGGCCATAAACCAGTAGTTGATGGCTACAGCCAACGGAGCACCAGCGTAGCCCAAGTTCCCAACGAAAATGTAACTCATAACAGCATTTGAAGGTGCTGCTACCATTAAAACATACGTGGAGACATGATAAACACCTTGGGCTTGTAGGAATCTTTTACCACACTCGAACAAAATATAAGCAGGGATACCGGGAGCGACTATTTGAAGGTAAACAGCAGAGAGCTTTGCAGTTTCCTTATCGGGCACCAAAAGACACACCAAGTCGTAACTCAAAAACACCCAAACAACCAAGATTGGGAACATAACCACAAGAATTAATGCAGTACATTTTTGAAGGTAAGCCCCTACCAAATGATACTTGCCTGCACCAAAAGCTTGCGGGCAGAGGGTGTCCAAGGCGGTAGCGATACCTTGAATAGTTGAGTACCCAGTGATATTAGCAGTCATTGCACCCATAGAAACGGCAGCCAATTCTGTAGCACCCAAATGCCCCACCATTAACACAGAAACAAACGAAAGGGAGTTCTGAAGAAGGAATGTAAGTACCAATGGAACACTTGACTTGATTAAGCTCTTTAATTCAACCGATGCTGTTGTTTTACCTACTTTACCGCCAGCCACAGCTGCTTCAAAAGTCCGTCTAATCTCTTCTTGGGTTTCTTCGGAGCTCAAGTCGTCGGATTTGGCCACGGGGATGTTGTGGTCTCTAAGGAAGTCTCTTTCCTTCTTCAACAAGTCCTGTTCCACTATAGATTTGGACCTAGCAGTCAGACGGGACGTTTGACGAGCTAAGGCATTAGGCGACAGGTTGAGGAGTGGTGATTGTTCAGCGTCTTCGTCGTCAAAAACAGGCTGGGAGATGAAATCTTTGGGCACAAACAACCCACCTTTACCGCCATCGTAGACAATGGAGTCTCTTCTTTGGTACTCTGAGTGAGTAAACTGGTGGGAATAAGACATGAGGGAGAAGAATACGCGAGGAGGAATTAGGAGGGACGAGGCGAGGGAGCGCGAGGGACGAGCGCGAGGGAGGTGGACCAGAGGTGCGAAAGTTACTCCCCAGAGGTGCGAAAGTTACTACCAAGAGGTGCGAGAGTTACCCAGAGGTGCGACCCGGACCCAGACGTGCCAGAGCTACCCAGACGTGCAATCCACCTGTAAAGAGTCTGACCTACTATTTGTGCAATCCACCTATATATTAAAGAGTCTGACCTACTATTTGTGCAATCGGCTGTTGAATTCCCTGCTGAAACCCAGGCTGCGGCTGTGATTGTCCTGGTGGACCTATATTGGCCAATAATTGTGCTAAACATTTCTTTGTAGCCACATCATCTTGTAATATTATCGAAAATGTCCCGTCCCTTAAAGGTTCCGGTAATATATTACCCAAAGCTTTCCTTGCCTCTAAATTATCACTTAATCTCATATAACATCTAACTACATGCTTCAATAATCGACCTGTTGAGTTAGATACCTGTGCAGCCACAGCAGGATTCGAAACTGCATTAAGTTGGTCAATCATCTTAGCTAAAACTGCAGCTACTGTATGAAATCTTTCAAAAGTCGTGCACACGTAAGATAAACCTTGATCGTCCAATAAGATCTTTTGTAAGATGAAAATAGCCACAGTTTTCAGTAATTCCGAAGAGATTTCCATTATATTTAAACATAAAGGAACGATTTCCGTAGTTAATAAGAAATTAATCACTTCTGGGGTGTCATTTTTCACTAAAGCTCCAATAACTCCTAAACTAGTCAATCTTAAGTATTCAAAAGGCTTTAATCTTGCATTTGTGGATAAAAATGGGTACAAATATAATGGGAAGTTTGCTTGTAAGAATAAACCTCTTGTTTGAACATTTGAAGCCACACATTGTAATAAAGCTAATGCATTACACACTCTATTAGATACCGAAGCTGTTAAAAGTGGTGGGCTTAAGTACGGGTAAATCGCCACTATTTCCTCAAGCAACACCGTCATCACCCCGTACGAGTTCCAAAGAACCAATGCCAAATCATCGTACTGTTCTCTTTTCTTCCCCAACTCAAGTAATGCCCTCTCCCTGTTTTGGCCGGAGACGAGTTCTGACACCCATTGGTAGATTTGTTCGTCGTTGAGCGCGTTTTTGGGTGCTTCCACCTGCTGGTTCTGTGGTTGTTGAGCTTGTGGTTGTTGTATCTGTTGCATTTGTGGATTTACTTGTGCTTGTGAAGAATACATTACAGTGATGATTAGTCGCCAATGGCTTTAGTCGGTGCGCGCACTGAAAAAAATTAAGTGTAAAAAAAAGGGCACGACCCCGGTGAGGATCGAACTCACGATCTTGAGATTAACAGTCTCACGCCTTAGCCAGCTTGGCCACGGAGTCGTATCTGGAGAAGAGGGAGAAAAAGGGGAGTATGAGTAGTTGGGGGAGTATATGCAGGACACCAACATCAGCAGCAGGAGCAACACCAGCAGCAGCAACACCACCACTAACACCACCACCACTAACACCGTTACAGTAACATACTACACACCTACTTGGAGGAGTCGTATGTGGATGAGACACAAAACAGGCCATGGACAGCCGGTGATTTGTTAATAATTAGTTTTCCCTTTCAGATAGTGACTGCATACAGAACATATATCTGAAACATTCTACAACATTGCAATTGCCTGATACGGTATTAAATGGAGCAGCCTGAAACACCCACAGATGCTGGAATATATAAAGAGGACTGCTTGTATGAGAAGTAGATATTGGAGAAGAAGTAGATTGGAGACAATGTCAATAAGTATAAAGTGACATATTAATTGACAGTATAGAGGACAATTGGCAGCCGAGTGCTTATATGCAGGACACCAGTATCAGCTGCAACTGCAACTGCAACACCACCAAAACCGTTACAATAAATATATTACTACACACCTACTTGGCAACCTCCTCGTGACTCTGTTTCCCCTTTTCAAGGTCTTTAACCATCGACCTTTCGCTACTTTCAACGCTAACGACCTCCATAATACTATGAGAATCGTCTCTATTAGACAAATCACGATGGAAACGTTCAGGTCCAACAATCACAACTACAAACATATAAGCAAACACAGCACCACAGAAAATAGCCATGACTTTACCATAGTCGTGGAAAATACTGCCGTCTTCAGCTTTAACAGGGAATTTTTCACCTAATTGGGCTTCAATAGTGATTGAAGCAGATGATGCTAAATTACCCAATTGATAAACAACTCCCGATAAGAAAGATCTATGATTAGCATTAACCAATTCCATCAAATGAAGTGGGGCAACCCCCCAGGCTCCCATAATAGCAAAATTTAAGAAAAAGTACCCTCCAGTGATTGTAGGAATATCCGGAGTTAAGAACGAAGGGTATAAGAAACAAGCAGCCATAATTAAACAAATTAGGATAGTTAACCTTCTACCAACCAATTCAGTCAATTGACCAAAGAAAATACCACCACAAATAGCTCCCATATTAACTATTACCATAATAACAGTTTTAGAATCCGGACTTGTACCTCTTTGATTCTCTAAAAGCGTTGGATACAAATCCTGAGCTCCGTGTGACATGAAATTGAACCCGGACATCAACAATACCAAGTAAATGAACAAGATCCATTCGGTTTTAATAGTTAAAAACACAGATTTGTCAAAGTTTCTTGTTATAAAGTTACCCTCATTTGATTTGTCCTTATTAATCAAGTCTCTTTTCTGCTTCATTCTAATAAAAGCTTGTGTTTCTGGTAAAAACATTCTCCAAACGATTAAAAGAACTGGAGGTCCAGCTGTAAACCAGAATAATGCTCTCCAACCTTCATCAGGTTTATAAGAGAATTGGAAAGCTCTATAAAATGCAATAGCTAATGCGTAACCTCCATTGTACCCACCAGGCAAATAAAATCCAGAAAGAATTGATCTGGCGTTAGTTGGTTGATCTTCTAATGCAGTAGTTGCAGCAACTGGATAAAATCCGCCCATTAAAACCCCAAAAAATGCCCTAACTCCTAGAAATTGCTGGAAAGTGGTTACGAACCCCGTTCCGATCTCCACAACACAGAACAATACACAAAGCACAATGAAAACTGGTTTTCTACCATAATAATCAGAAGCTAAACCAAAAATGGTTGCACCCAAGGACCTAAACATCAAAACCAAGGTGACCCCCCAGGTAATATCGGCGATGGAAACGTCCAATGTTTTGGCAATTTGTGTTGCTGAAGCCGACACAACAAAGAAATCCAAACTATCAATAGTCCAGCCTAACCAACCTAATGCATAAAGGTTCCAGCCAATAGCATCCATTTCTTTTAACCCTGGAAACGGATTTAATGTTTCCCATACCGTTTTATCGGAGTTAAGGATAGGGATATTAAAAAGTGTAGGGACTCTATTTTTGAAGTAACGAAGGACCGAAGGACCCGACAAGTCCGGTTTCTCGTTAAATATTTGATTTTTTGCGTTATCAATTTCCGACATACTGAAAAAATGGAACTAAATTAGTGGGATTTAAGGTATTTATAAAGTCCGAAGTAAAGTGGGTGATTGCCGCACAGCAGCCGCACAGCAGCCGCACCAAACGGGGATATTCGTGCATAAAATTCGAGCTAATTGACGGGGTAATTTATGGGGCGTTTATTTCTTGATTTACAATATATTTTTCCATGCTACATAATTCCGCGACTCCGTTGAACCAATTTTGCCTAATTAGGAAATCGGGGGGTGTCGTATTAAAGCAAGTCCGGGAGTTCCTCTTTTTGTTGAGCTTATTCATACTTGTCGTTTCTATCTTCAGCTTCATCTTCATCAATTTTTACCCCTCCACTAACGGAAAATTGACCACCAGCTCCGATCATTAAGATATCATGAAATTTCGTGGCAGTATTGAAGATTGGCGTAGGCTTGGCGACGTCTTCATCTAAAGGACCTAACCCCGGGCCATAAGTATCAGCAAACCCCCAAGCAAACACAACCCCATCTTTTGTAACTGCAAATGAATGATGCGATCCTGTACCTATAGCTTTACATTCAGCGAGATCAAGTTTAGTAGGTACAATAATGGCTCTAGCATTACCATGAGCATCTTTAAAAATAGACAGTTCAGGCACTTTATCGAGATTGATACCTATTTCTTTCATGTCGTATCTACCCCACCCGAATACTTCACCCTTTTCAGTTAATGCCAAGGTATGATGTTCACCACCTACTATTTGTTTAATTGAAAGACCACTAAGTGCAGGAATCAAGGTTGGTTTGGTGATCAAACTACCATCTTCTAATTCACCTTTTGAATTAGTTAAAGCACATTGACCGAATTGGTTTAACCCCCAAGCATAGACGTTATCATCGTGATCAATAGCGAAACAATGGTAATCACCCCCGGAAATGTAACGGATATTATATAAACCAAATTGGGCCGGTTCTAAAGCTTTATATCTGTGTCTTTCGAGGATTTTCCTACCCAATTGAAATTGCTGACCATTTCCCCATGCATAAACGATCCCTTTAGAATCGAGGGCTAAAATATGATCTTTACCTGGAGATAATTGGACGATATTCTTTAATTGAGGGATTTTGACCGGAATTCGTTGGATTTTAACTCCGTCCTTGAGGAATCCAAGTAATCCTTCATTATTACGGAAACACCCCCAAGCATAAACTTCTCCATTTTCATATAATACAGCACTTAAATTATCAGTAGCACAAAGTTTAATGATTTTACCTTTTGGTAAATCTTCAATTTTGCCAGGTGTTGATTCTGCTTCATTTAAATCTCCATCTTCATCTTCATCTTCATCTGGGTTTTGTGACATATCTTTTAATTGAACTTTTGCTTTTGAAGTATCTCTACCTAAAACGCCACTATCATTACCACCCCAAGACCATACACTACCATTAGAATCTAATGCTAAAGTATGCATTCCACCAACTGCGAAGTCTACTATTTTAGCATTTACCAAAAAGGGGTTTAATCTAGGTCTTTTAACTTCTTTATTTTTAGCTGATGGACCTAAACCTAATTCACACATACTACCAGTTCCCCAAACGAATACGTCGAAAGGGGTTGAATTGGCTTGAGGGGTTTTATTGAGCGATGGTAATTTGGAGTACGAGTGTAGGATGGAAGAGGTGGTGGATTTGTGTTTTTTGGTGGTACCATTGGTACCGTTGGAGCCGTTGGCGTCGGCTTTTCTCTTGAGTGCTACCATTGATGAAAAATGTTGTGATGTGACGATGACAAGTGTGGGAGTGCGTGGCGCGCGCACGACCGAAAAAGTGCAGGTTGGAGTGAAGGGAGTGAGTCTACGGTCGACGATTTTGCACCCCATGCAGTGATCTACGGTGTGCGACGATCTTGCACCCCATGCAGTGATCTACGGTGTGATCTACAGTGTGCGACGATCTTGCACCCCCTACACCCCCATGCTGCACCCCCTACACCGCTACACCCCTACACCGCTACATTCCTTTTCATCTATCTATTACTAAACTAACTATTCAATGCATTGGCATTCGGAGCTGCGTACCCCAGCCTTTTGTGCCTCCATTTACTAACAGTCTCCACCATAAACCGGGCATAAGTCTGTACCAAGTACCCAAAAGACCCCAAAGCCCTAACAAACGCAAGCGTTGCAACCGTCCAAAGTATAAATGCAAGGTAAATGTTTGTTTTTGTGTCACCAGCTTCATAAACTTGTAACATTGTCATTATAAAGATCAAATTACACAAAAGCCAGATCAAAACTACTTTAGTTCTAACATCTTTAGCATAATCTTCACCTGCAATGACCGTTGGACCTGAGTTTGTGGCAGGAATCTTCTTATTAGACCTTTTTGCACGAATATTGTACAAAGTCTCAAGGTAAATCTCATCAATATTGACGTCCAATACAACGGCTTCAAACTCACCTTCCTCGTTCTTCTCAATGATGTACTGGTTGGACCTATCTTCGGACGGGTTATTATCCCCTTTTGTACCCCAAGTAACATCATGAGTGTTACAAAATGCAAAGATTTGAAGTGTACAAGTATAACTTGGGATCATAAGGAAGTACTGGAGCAGGCACGTGAACATGTGCCAAGGGTCTAAATACAAAAATGACATTAATGTATACAAACCATAAGTTGCAATTACTGAAACAACCACAGATAAGAAAATATAAGTAGAAGTTTCACCTGTACCATAATTTTTGATAGCATTTGACACAAAAAAGATCCCAACTACTAAAGCATATAAAGCACACAAAGTTAACAATGAAATAAGTGTCTTGAAGATTGTTTTTGAACCTTGTGGTCTATTCCCAATAGATGCCACAAATAAACTTGTAAGTACACAAATACAAAGATAATTGAAGATGGTGAAGATCCAGAATCCTCCTCCGTCCACCAACGTTATGAGTGAGCCGGTAAGGAAGT
Organism: Yamadazyma insecticola; assembly: GCA_030571995.1. Lineage (NCBI taxonomy): Eukaryota > Fungi > Ascomycota > Pichiomycetes > Serinales > Debaryomycetaceae > Yamadazyma > Yamadazyma insecticola. Next base: position 60,531 of record JAJLZB010000022.1, read on the forward strand.
AGAACGTTAGGTAGAAGTTACTTAACGAGAAGAACGAGAACACCAACGTGGCCATTTGGTACAAGAACTCCATGTGGAGCCAGAACTTCCTGCTAAGACTGTGGTCGGTGTACCAGACCTGGGAGAAGTTGCGGAGCGAATAAAGCGCAGCAAAGAACGCCCCATTGATCCACCTACGACGCTGTGATAAGAACTCTGCCACGTTCTCTGGCACGTCAGTCTCGGCCGTGGCCGATTTGACAAACTTCAACACCCAATTTTCGTTCCTTTTGGCCACCAATTCCCAGCACAAGATTCTATCTTCGGCCAAATACATGTTGGCCTCGAAGAAATTGGTCTTGGAGTTGGTGGACTTGGTGGCATTAAGAAGGTCTTCTCCTTTGAAGTACGACGCCAATGGTCCCGTTCCGTCTTCGTGGTTGGTCAATGCAATGTACCGGTACGCAGAGAGCGCCCCCGGTAACACCGAGATATATCCGAAGAGCGATTCCAACGGTTTGTCCAAAATATTGGACATTTTGTACTCAAAGTTCTGTGAAGCGACCAACGGGTTGGTCAAGTTGATCCATCCACGGCCCTTGATGGCCTTAATTTCCCCTGCAGCTCCGGCCACATTGGAGTCTCGGTCGAACGCTTTCCACAAGTTGTAGATGGCGTGATTGTCCGGTTTAGTACCAACGTCGAGCAAAATCACCACGTTTGGGTCCAAAATCGGGCAGAAAGCGTTGAACAACCACCGGTGACTATTGATCTTCTTCAAGTTCTTCTCCTTCAAGCAGAACAACACTTGGACCGGGGCCAAGGACTTCTCGTCCCCTTTGAACTTGAGGTTCTCGTCGATGGAGATTTGCGTGGTGTACTCGAAGATATGGGCGTTGACCTTCTTGTTGTTGACGTAAGGCCGTGCCAAATTGCCTTGGTAGCACCCGGTGGCCGTTAAAAGCTGGAGCACGTTCTCGTTAACCTTGGAACGTCCGTCCGCTACTATCACCACCTGGACCTTCTTCCACGACTCCTTCCCCCAGCACGACGACTTGTTCCTGGTGCACAAATGGGCGATGTTCTTCATCACCGAGTGCATTGTCCGGGCGAACGCATACTCGTCTTCGTTGTACATCGTTATACAAATGACGATTTCTGTGTCCCTGCCGTATTTGGCCGATCTTAACGTGAACCCGTCGGAAATGTACTCGTCTGGCTCGGAAGTGCACGCCGTGTAGGTCATATTAGTGAACTCACCGAACGGTGACTCTGTCCGTGTTAATACCTTGCGGAGCTCGGACGGGATGGGGTTCTCCAAGACCAAATTGCCCGACTTGCCGTCGACCAACCGGACTTTCCTCTTGGTAAGCGTTTTTGGAGTTGGAAGGAACCCTGACTTGACGTTGTGCATCATATTGGAGTCGATGGATGCGCCAAAGTACTCCAGGCCGGACCCTTGGTCCGAGCTGGTACCAGTGTGGTGCGAGCCGGTACCAGTGTAGTGCGAGCCGGTACCAGTGTAGTGCGAGCCGGCGCTAGACTGGTACGCGGTTGATTCAGAATAGAGCGACTTTTCTTCATACTCTTGAGCCTTTTCTTCATACTCTTGAGCCTTTTCGTACGACTCGTAGTCGTAGCTATTTCTGGCCGTGGCCGCTTCGCTGTACACGTCGGTTTCGTACGGGTTGGCCTCAGCGTACGTTTCTGGCGAGAAGATGGGCTGCGGCGGCTCCAAGATCCTCTCGCTGCCCATGGACCTAGAGAACTGCGAGTTGGCGCCATGGCCTTCGCCGTGGCCTTCGCCGTAGCCACTTGGACCCAATTGCCCCCGACGTGGCGACCCTAACTCAATACTATCATTACTATCATCCATCTCTACGCCCCTTTCGACCTGGCGCTTGGGCGACTCCCTGGACGTAAATTGGGCCCTGGCCGTAGCACCTTTGCCCGGCGACTGCCCATTAAACTGTAAGTTGGGCGTATTGTTAAGCAACACGTTGTTCAAATTGGTAGCTCTTCCCGACCTGGTGAAGATGTCGGGACTTCTAGTTGGACTTGTTGGCCTACCAGGCGACATTGACTCGGGGAAAGCCATGAACTCATCGTCCTCTTGGGCCTTGTACCGTCTGGGCGACGCCGTGGACGTAAACGCAGCGCTAGGGTACTGTGGACCGTCCTGAAATGGGTTGTCTTCGAACGGATTGGTCATGTTAAGGAGAAAACAAATGAAGAATTGGCGGTTTAAGTAGCGATGTTTGTTTATTTGTGAATTTCCTAAACGGGGTGCGACATGGGGTGCGACATGGGGTGCGACATGGGGCGCGTGCGACACGCGACCTGCGACACGCGACACGCCAACTTGCGACACGCCAACTTGCGACACCATACACCCCATGGACACCATACACCCCATGGACAACGTATCCAGTGTCGACTTCAACAACCTCAAAAAGGTCAATACCAACGCCAGCGTGTCGACGTCCGCATCGACGGCGTCCAAGGCAACGTGGTCTCGGCTTTTCAACAGAAATAGGTCAAATACAGCTCTAGATGAACCCCTTGATAGTGATACCCAAAGTGTCAATAATGAAGTTACACCTTTAGAAAGGAAACCAAGCGTTTTTAAACTCGCGAAAATGAGTAAAAGAAGGTTTAAACAAAGAGATTTAAGTGTACAAACAGATCATCTTGAACCTCCAGAACCGGCCGCGACATTGTCGCACAGAAAACCTTCATTAAATTCACCAGTTGCAAATACATTTCATAGTTTATTCCATAGAACTCCTTCAGAATCTATTGATGAAGTTAAAGGTATTACATTATCTTCAAATAATTCCAATTCTACCATCACTGATACCAATTTTGCACAAATATTTAGATTTACCGACGACTCGTATGTCGCGGAAGACGACATTAACGACCTAGATATCTATAAAAAAATCTTTTTACCTGCAGATCAATTTTTAAAACTGAAAATTCAAGCTAGAGAATCTAATGATGATGGATCTTCATTTTGGATCAATTTAATTACTGTAATTCAACCAATATTAATGCCTTCACAACAAAAGAAGTTATCTAATGGCTTAAAATCTCCTTTACTTCTAATGACAAGTGAAGATATTTCAAGCTATATAAAGGATTCTTACGTTAAAGAAATCCAATTGTCAGATGAAGAATCAAATGAATTTAAAGCAAGAGAAATTAAACAAGATTTAAATTATTTCTTTGACCGGTGTCACGTGACTCTCTTAAAAGATTTTAAAAATGTATCGAATGATTGGATTAAATGTGAAGAAATATGGAAGTATTATCGTAGGAAAGTACTTTATTTCTTATTAGATTGTTTTAATCCTTTAATTGATAACATTATTATAGTTAGGTATGGAATCCTGATAGAAAAGGTGATGCTAATGTCGTTCTACAATATAGTGGTTACAAGTCTCGATACTGCGACATTGGATACTTTAGAAGATGCAAATTCATTAAAAGAACTATCTCAGTGTTTTGGAATGATCAATGGAGTTATGGATTACAATGGAGGTGAAGAAGTAATGGGATTTATTGAAAAATACAAGAAACTTGAACAGTTTTTGTAACGACATTGTACGACATGTACACGACATCGACATTGTACAACATCGACGACATTGCACAACATCGACGACATTGCACTTTCACAAAATTTCGCGCACTACGCGTAAACTCATCATCAATGTCACTCCCTCCACACCTTCACCAAAACTTACTCCCAACGGAGATAAACTTCCTAGCGGAAAATGAAATGATAGAGATTCTCCCAAGGTACTCGATGAAGCCAATAGAACTAATCGGTACGAAAATCCCGGCACTTCGTGCGATGCGTCGTACAAAAGTACCTATTTGGGTAGCACTTATATTAAAATCTCAAGGGAAGTGTAATGTCGTTGCTCCCGATTGGCTCAGCGCGACATTTCTCAGGCAAAAACACGACCAGGAATTAAAGTACCCAAATAGTTTTAGTGATTTACCATGGAATTGGATTGAATTGAGTAAAATGCTATTAACTCGTGCTCCTGATGATATGCAAGACCCGGCGCACGTGCTCCGGCTGCTTATACAAGACCTCCGTGAAATCAGATTGGTAAAGTCCCGTAAAGGGTTGAAGGAATTGAACGAGTCCAACATCCAATTGGACGGCTTGTCGATGTTGGAGATCAACGAACTACGCCCCTTTGTGCTTAACGTCATGAACAAACTAAGGGAACTCCACACAAACCACCAAGAAGAAGAAGAAGAAGAAGAAGAGGAAGTGTAGAACAGTAGTGTATATAAACACAAATGTATATTAGGTGCAGGAAAAACGCAATACGCAGGACCAAGTTTTGTCGCATCAAATTTTTGGTGCTGCGCGCCGCCTGCAGTACGTCTCAATAAACGTAACAACGACTCCCATCACACCAATGTCGCTAGCTAAGCAGCTTGTTTCTAACTTAGACACGCATTTAAGAACCACAAATGCAAAAAGGAACCTTATTCTTTCGATCCTTAAATCAACAGCCACAAAAAGAGAAACTAAAAAGTTCCTTTTCCGGTACACAACACAACTAAATGATTCACCTAATTTGGTATCTAATTCAATAATTGATGAGTTTCTACATGGGGAAATGCCGCTAACACACTTCCCAAATAGGAAATGGCTGCAAAAAATGCCACCTCTCAGAATAGCACTATTCAAAATCGATGCCACCAGTGCCAATTGGGGCGGTATGGCGGAAACGTTTAACCGCTTAAAGGATTTTGGTGTTAGCCCCGTGGTAGTATTGGACTATGGCGACTTAAAAAACGGCTACAAATTGGACGAGAAGCTTATCAGCATGACGGGCAACAGAATCGTCCGGGAATTGGGCGGTGTTAAGGCCCGTGTCATAAGAAATGTGGCCGAAACTGGCCTGGAAACCCGTGCTAGCCATATTGTTCTTGAACACCTTCTCGTGCCACTCTACCAGAACTTCGTGCCCATTATTCAGCCCATGGTGTTCTCTCCCCGGTCCACGCAGCACTTTGCTCCGGCCAACGAGATGCTTTACACCGTATGTCGGTCGCTTTTGTCCACACCGCTACTCACTATCGAGAAAATCGTCATGGTGGACCCAAACGGCGGTATTCCTTCGGTCGAACGTAACCAGACGTCGCACGTCTTCATCAATTTATCGCAGGAGTACGCCGATATCGTGCTGGAACTCTTTATTGGCCACTTGTCTCCGGAAAAGAGAGACTTGCACCTCCAGAACTTGGCTTCAATGAACAAATTGCTCCAGCTAATTGCCAGAACGACAAACTCCGACCATGCCACGGGAATTATAACCACCCCGGCCATAATGGGCCTAAATGATGACCAGTTAAACCCAATTTTGTACAATGTGCTCACAGATAGACCCATTATCTCGTCGTCGCTCCCACTGTCGTTCAAAAGGACTCCGCAATTGTCCACATCGATTCTTAAAAAGGGTGTTTCGGTCCAGGTCTGGGACCAGTCGAGCTACGCAAGGCCGTTTACCTTGACGAATCTCTTCCAAGACACCGTGGACAAGGACCGGTTGTTTGGGCTTTTGGACGACTCGTTCGGCAAGAAATTGGACAGGGACGCCTACTGGAAGAGAATAGACAACAAGTTGGCCACCATTATTGTGGTAGGAGACTATGATGGTGCTGCTATTATCACGTACGAGACGGCTGGTGCGAGTGGTGCGAGTGCTACCACGGGTGCTACCGCGAAGACTACCACCAGCCCGGCCGCGCGCCCGGCTCCCGTCGCCTACCTCGACAAATTCGCCATAGCGTCCAAAAACCAAGGTCTCCCCGGACTAGCAGACATCATCTTCAAGCTAATCATCCAGAACCACCCGCAGGAGCTCATTTGGCGGTCTAGAAAGTCCAATCCTGTCAATAAATGGTACTTTGAGAGGTGCATTGGGTCGATGGCTGCACCCAACTCCACCTGGAAATCGTTCTACACCGGCGATATCTTTAGCCAGAAGGTCAAGCGGTCCCAAGGCCTCCCAGGTATCGATATCGACCGCAAATTGAAGGTGTATTCGGACATTTGTGAAGGTATAGAGCCTTCGTTCAGGTAGTGCGCCGGCGCGGTGTTGTGGCGCGCGGTGTCGTGGTGTGTCCTGGCCCGCACTACACCGCGGGGTCGGCGACTCTTGCGACCCAACAATTATGTTTAGGCAAAGACGTATGGCGAGAGATAGAGATGGGGTCAACAGTGGAGATGGCAGTAGTAGTGCAGACGGTAGCAGAAATGGAGACGGTCCAAACGGTGCTAGCAGTGGTGGTGCTTACGGTGCCACTGGTGACAATGCCAGGGCCAGCACCGGCCGCACAGGCTCTCCTGTTGAGCTAGTCTGGTTCCACCACCTCCCCCACTGGCAACAAGACAACCATTACATCAAATCGGGCTACGTTGCAGCCACAAGCTCATACAAAGCATCGTTCAAGTCGCTAACGTATCTCCACAACGAGTCGGTCAACATTTACTCGCACTTGGTTCCATCGGCACTAGCGCTCGCACTAATCTGGTACCAACTCCGGTCCGTCCCGCACCACCTCGCGGTATGGGAAGTACTCAACTTCTACCAGTTCGGCCTAGCAGTAACCTTTTGCCTATTCATGTCGTCGACTTTCCACTGCCTTAAGAGCCATTCTTCCCCGGTGTCCCGTTTCGGTAACAAGTTGGACTACCTCGGTATAATCATGCTAATATCTTGCTCGTTATGCTCCATTGTAGCCTTTGCCTTGTACGACGACCGTGCCAAATATGCGTTTATCGGCATCTTCTTGGTGCTAGGCTCGACCTGCACCTTCTTCATTGTCGACCCAAAGTTCCTGTCGCCGCCCTACCGTCCCGTCAGGTCCGCCATGTTCATCGCTTTTGGCCTCTCCGGCACTTTGCCTGTGGCTTACAGTGTGTACAAACACGGCTTGCTTAACACAAAGGAGCGTGTGAGCACCGACTGGCTTATTGCTGAAGGGTTCTTTTATATATTGGGTGCTGTTTTGTACGCCTTAAGGATCCCTGAACGCTTTTTCCACCACGACGACCCGGAAATCGCCGGGGCCTTTGACATTTTCGGCCACGCCCACCAGATATTCCATTTCTTTGTGGTAATAGCTGCCTACTGTCACTGGAGAGCTTTGTTGGGGTGCTGGGAGTATATGAGACGGGCTGGTGCCGTCTGAGGCTGGCCACACCACTGGCCACGCTGACTGGCCGCCGCTACCACCTTCCACATTCGAGGACACCGTAAATAGTCTGTAGTACCAACCATGCCCGTCATTTGCACCTTCCTTATGGGTTTGCAACACCTGGAGGACCTGGGTATGAAATGTACACCGTGCGCGAATACTGCGTATATTTCAGAACACACATCTCTGTGTACCGGCGTGCGGATTTGCGAGACTCTCGTGCGAAACGCTCAGACGCACATTTGGGTCCCATGCGTAAATGTCATACCGCCTGACCTCAGCCATTAGGGTCCTATTAAAGCGCCGAAAATTGGGTCAAAATGGTGACTTTAAGGATTCAATGAGAAGAGAAAGACTTGGATATGGTAGGTGTCTGATTTGGCGTCATTAGGACTCAGTGGTACACAAAGGTGGTCAGTTGAAGTTGTGGACCTGTGCCAGGTCTATCGCGCCAGCTGCCAGGTCGACCGCGGTAGTGCGGACCCCGGCCCGGGAGTCCACTTTCGCACCAGCCACCCGCACCATCTGCCACTCCATCGATGCTTATAATTCTTCCCTGCCACGGTGTATACAAAGGCAAAGCTAGCACCAAACCGGACCACGCAAGCGGAACTTTGGCCAGTGACTGGTACCTTGCGCCATTCCAGCTCGAAGGAAACGATCACCTTTGCTTCCTCCACCACATAAAACAATCGCTCGACCTCCTCCAAGACCCCGAGGCAATTCTAGTCATCACTGGAGGTAAAACAAAGAAAGAAATAGACGTATCGGAGTCGCAATCGTACTACCAGCTTGCACGAGAAATGGCCGAAGATCAAGCCATTTTAGAACGGGTTTACTGTGAAGAATACGCCCGTGACTCGTTCGAGAATGTCATCTTCCTGTTTTGCAAGTACTTTGAGGTTACAGGCCGCTATCCCGACCGGGTTACGGTGGTCGGATTTGAATTCAAGAGGCACAGGTTCTTGCAAAATCATTTTAAAGCTATTGCGTTCGGGAAAGTTGCCTATTTGGGCAATTCCCCCGCACCTCCACTGGAAATAGCATCAAAGTATTTTGAAGATTTGCAGCATAGTGAGTTTACGCATGCAGTGAGTCATTTTGATACTGACTGGTACGGCAGCCATGCGCCGTTGGCCATAAAGAAACAAGCAAGGAACCCGTTTAATCAGCAGCATGGATATGGGGCCACCAACCCCCAGTTGGCAGATTTTCTTGAGGCTATAGAGGGAAGCAGTACGGAAGAGGCCAGGAAAGTGTTGGAGAAAACGGCTCCGTGGGCTGGGACCGTGTAAAAGCGCAAAGTATAGCACCAAAAGGCTCAAATCTTGCGGCTAGTCTTTTGGACCACTACATGCGATATTGGGACCACTACCCCACCAGCGCATTTCCTAAAGATGTTTTGGAGGTAAGAGCAATAGATAAAAGTATATAGGAACATGTAGCACTTCTTATGTCAACAAATTGACTATTATTTGGCCCATCGTACTGTTGGCCCCATACGGCAAGTACAATCGTCGCTTGCCTCCAGTCTTTTGAAGAATACTCTCTTATCTACTGGCAGCCTGCTGTAGGACCAACGCAGACATTTTGGCACTGTCCCATTGCTCTAGTGAGCTCAGCGCTTCCTTTAAAAGGGTATAGTTGGCCAAATATGAATGGTATATTCTTCGATGCTTGAATTTCCATCAAAAAAACAGAAATAATAGGCACAAACAGTTATTTTACTTAGTTCAACCAATTAGATTCACTGCTGGCCCATAAAATTACTAAACTCTCCTCTTTAGCTTAAGATATAAGGAGAAGTGTGTGTCGCTTACACTTGCCTATTCGGCGTTTGGTTAAAAAGGGTGCGAAAAACTTCGGCTGCCAATTACCTAAACTGTCCAACGCGCTTATGTAATCACCAGAGAAACACTTTAAAAATGTGTGTTGTTTTGACTTTCGTTTTTGTTTTCATTCTTGCCACCACATTCGATCCACACACGTCTACTTCTATGCCAATTTGATGTTTTTATTTTCGTCATTATTTTCGTCCCTATTGTTCGATCCACACACGACTATCTTAATTACCCTCTACTTCTATGTCAATTTGAAGTTTTTATTTTCGTAGTTATTTTCGTTCTTGTTGATCGATCCACACACGACTATCTTAATTACCCTCTACTTCTATGCCAATTTGAAGGTTTTATTTTCGTCATTATTTTCGTCCCTATTGTTCGATCCACACACGACTATCTTAACTATCTTAACTAATCTCTACTTCTATGTCAATTTGAAGTTTTTATTTTCGTAGTTATTTTCGTAGTTATTTTCGTTCTTGTTGATCGATCCACACACGACTATCTTAACTAACCTCTACTTCTATGCCAATTTGAAGTTTTTATTTTCGTAGTTATTTTCGTCCCTATTGTTCGATCCACACACGACTATCTTAATTAACCTCTACTTCTATGCCAATTTGAAGGTTTTATTTTCGTCATTATTTTCGTTCTTGTTGATCGATCCACACACGACTATCTTAACTAACCTCTACTTCTATGTCAATTTGAAGTTTTTATTTTCGTAGTTATTTTCGTAGTTATTTTCGTTCTTGTTGATCGATCCACACACGACTATCTTAACTAACCTCTACTTCTATGTCAATTTGAAGTTTTTATTTTCGTAGTTATTTTCGTAGTTATTTTCGTTCTTGTTGATCGATCCACACACGACTATCTTAACTAACCTCTACTTCTATGCCAATTTGAAGTTTTTATTTTCGTAGTTATTTTCGTCCCTATTGTTCGATCCACACACGACTATCTTAATTAACCTCTACTTCTATGCCAATTTGAAGGTTTTATTTTCGTCATTATTTTCGTTCTTGTTGATCGATCCACACACGACTATCTTAACTAACCTCTACTTCTATGTCAATTTGAAGTTTTTATTTTCGTAGTTATTTTCGTAGTTATTTTCGTTCTTGTTGATCGATCCACACACGACTATCTTAACTAACCTCTACTTCTATGCCAATTTGAAGTTTTTATTTTCGTCATTATTTTCGTTCTTGTTGATCGATCCACACACGACTATCTTAACTAACCTCTACTTCTATGCCAATTTGAAGTTTTTATTTTCGTCATTATTTTCGTCCCTATTGTTCGATCCTCACACGACTATCTTAACTATCTTAACTAATCTCTACTTCTATGTCAATTTGAAGTTTTTGTTTTCGTAGTTATTTTCGTAGTTATTTTCGTAGTTATTTTCGTTCTTGTTGATCGATCCACACACAACTACCTTAACTAACCTCTACTTCTATGCCAATTTGAAGGTTTTATTTTCGTAGTTATTTTCGTAGTTATTTTCGTAGTTATTTTCGTTCTTATTGATTGATCCACACACGACTATCTTAACTAACCTCTACTTCTATGCCAATTTGAAGGTTTTATTTTCGTAGTTATTTCCGTCCCTATTGTTCGATCCACACACGACTAGCTTAATTAACCTATACTTCTATGTCAATTTGAAGTTTTTATTTTCGTAGTTATTTTCGTTCTTATTGATTGATCCACACACGACTATCTTAACTAACCTCTACTTCTATGCCAATTTGAAGGTTTTATTTTCGTAGTTATTTCCGTCCCTATTGTTCGATCCACACACGACTAGCTTAATTAACCTATACTTCTATGTCAATTTGAAGTTTTTATTTTCGTAGTTATTTTCGTTCTTATTGATTGATCCACACACGACTATCTTAACTAACCTCTACTTCTATGCCAATTTGAAGTTTTTATTTTCGTCATTATTTTCGTTCTCGTTTTCAATTTACGGACTATACTGATTGCATGAGCAGAAGTGGACATCTCTTCGAAATTGTATCAATGGTCGTGGGATGGAGAATGGGGCACAAATGTGTTTTCATTTTAGAGGTTGTTTTAACATAAATTAACTGTCAAAGTATTCAAAGGTTAAAGCGATTTGAGTACTAGGAAAGCCGTAGTTAGAGACTTTTGGTATTAGAGCGGGAGATAAGAAATCTTATCACAAAAAGAGAGTGCATACTCCAGCAATCTAGAAAGTATATCCAGTTGCAAAATGACCGAAGAGAGATTATGGAGTGAGTAGCCTATGATTATAATTTAGCGTAGAGTCAAAGGTATGTGTATGTGTGTGGTGAAGTAGTGTGTAATGAAATATCCACAATACAGTCCGACTAATAAAACAATTGGTTGCAGCCTTTCAATGGCTGCGAAAAACCCAAGTCGAGATACTATGCAACAGAAGCTTCAGTAAAACTATAATTACCTTGACTGCCGATATTTCATGGATATTAATATGACCAGATGTATTGTAATATCATTGCGTTTGCGTATTGCAGCTTGAGCTAACCGCAAGTCTGAAACTGCTAGTATCTGTTTGGAGTTACAATAGAACCAACTTTACGTAACAATGGTAGGTATAACCAATTATTCGAAACAAACAAAAAATCAACTTCAAAGACTCACTACATCTTTCAATGTTCAAAAGTTAGCCGAATACTTAAAAGGATAATTAGAGAAAACAGGATTCTGCTCTAAGTGTTTAGAACTATATTGCTTATATACTTACACTCGGGAGCCTTTAAAATTATGTCATAGCTGTTTATAATTATTCTCTAACACATAAGACGTTAATCTGCATGTATTATGACTCAATTATAGAACTAAACTTGGAGCCAAACTGAAATAGGAAATTTGCACCCACCAGCAGTCCCCATCTACTTCGCCTACATAGCATAGCAAAACACAGTGATACCATTAAGCGCTAGTCAGTGATTCGATCGAACTCTTTCATCTTAGAACAGCCATGGAGAAGAGATGGCTGCAAAAATATAGCTTAATTCTACAGAGTCGTGCGCCCATCAAATTGCAAAAAAGTATATCAAAACACCACTTTTCGAGACAGGCCAAATTCCAAGTGGTAAATGTGCAGAATATTCCAAGCTGTTGCAAACTACTGCTCAGGTACCAGTGGCAAAACGGGGTGCAGTGGAGTATAAATAAGGGGGGAATAAAAGGAGTTAATTAGGAATGTTAGAAGGGTAAATATTGCAAAATGTGTTCTGCCGTGCAAATAGCACAAGACGAGAGCTGACAGAGGAGCCCAATTTGTTACGGTACCTTAGCTATTTCAACGCCATAACCCCCCCAGCAACAACACACATTTCCAATAAATATCTTACATTCCTACACATCTATAAAGATTCACAGCCATAAGTCAACTTATCGCTCGACTGATTTGCAGCCATTTTTCTAAACACTCAAGCCTTACAAAGATCTTCTCTTTTGGACAGCTTTACTTAAATCTCTCAACATTTGTTCGGTGGTTTCCCAGGAAACACAACCATCGGTAATAGAGACACCATATTTTAATGATTCTTTACCTTGGCCAGCTGCTGGCATACTTTGTTTACCTTCATTGATATGAGATTCAATCATAACACCGATAAGACTTCTTTCACCTTTGGAGATCTGTTCGGCGACATCGGCCAAGACTTTAGGTTGGTTTCTGTAGTCTTTTTGAGAATTATCGTGAGAACAATCAACCATTAATTTGATATTTGGATCAGTACTTTTTGAAATGGCTTCTTTTGCAGCAGCAACGGATTCAGCATCGTAATTGGTTAATTTTTTACCACCTCTTAAGATGACAAAACATGAATCATTACCTTTAGTGGTGGTAATAGCAGCCATACCATTTTTGGTAACACCCATAAAATGATGACCTTTTGAACCAGCTTGTGCTGCATCTAAAGCAACACCAATATTACCATCAGTACCGTTTTTGAACCCAATAGGGAATGATAATCCAGAGGCTAACTCTCTATGTAATTGAGATTCAGTGGTTCTTGCACCAATTGCACCAAAACTTAAAAAGTCACTGAAATACTGTGGTGAAATAGTATCCAACATTTCACTACCGATTGGTAAACCGGATTTTTCAGTCAAATCTGCGTATAATTGACGAGAGATTCTTAAACCTTTGTTAATATCAAAAGTGTTATCAACATTTGGATCATTAATTAAACCTTTCCAACCAACAGTGGTTCTTGGTTTTTCCAAGTAAGCTCTCATAATGATGACTAAATCGTCGTTTAACTCTTCACTTAATTTCTTTAATCTTGAAGCATAATCTAAAGCTGTGGCTGAGTCATGAATAGAACATGGTCCTACAATAACAAGACATCTATCATCTTTACCTTTTAAGATATTAGCACTGTCGATTCTACCTTTAATTACTACATCAAGCGCCTTTTTGGAGGCCTTGATTTCGTGCTGAAGTAAGGAAGGTGGGATTAACGGGTCGTAGCCTAAGATACGTGTATCGTCGTATTCTTCTGGGATTGGAGTATTGCTCATTGCTGAAGACTTTGACACTGCTGGCAGTGATGCTATTATATATGCGGGTCGTGCCAAGGCAATTGTGAAAAATTTTATGCTGGAGTTACCCGGATGGAATTGGACCTACCCGGAAGCTTCCACTCGCTATCTGGTACTACCTCTGGCTCTCTCGATGCAAGGCGCCCCACCGTCCGCCCCATAACTTCCCACCATGCCTGGCCCCGACATTCTTCGGATCTCCTCGACTTTCTTCGGCCCTCCTCGACCTTCCTTCTTCAATTCCTTTGATTGCCTTGTCTGACTCATAGTTACCCGGATTGGGTTTTTGCTCTGCCAACCGCTTGGCCTCGCACCGTGGCGATGGTACTAGCCGTTACCCGGCGTGCTGCTCGCTTATCTTTGCAATGAGTCATGGTCACCCGGCCACACCAAGCAGGTGATAATTTAGCACAACGGAGAACGAGGCTAATAAATGATGTATCTGAGTTTCTAGGAGCCCGGGGGGCCAGAAGTGGCGAAAAAACTGCTGTTTTTAACCGGTGTTGCACCCGTTCAAGCTGCTGAGGTCAAGCGGTACGAGAATTACGTATCTGCGAAAGCGGCGTAAACAGTGTACCTGCACACATTTTGCAGCCACTGCGGCGGTAGCTCCTAAATCTCTCGCGGCAGCTCCTAAATCTCTCGCGGCAGTTGCTCCACCTCTCGCGGCAGCTCGTGAGACCCTTCGCATTTCCCCCCTAAACACCACAATGCTCCCCTCCAAACGAATCTTTATATCGTTCCTAACGTTCGGTCTCCTAAACAATATCCTCTATGTGGTAATCCTTTCAGCCGCAGTAGACTTGGTTGGATCGTTAACTCCTAAAGCCGTCGTTCTCCTCGGAGATATCTTACCGGCCTTTTTGTTCAAATTGGTTGCTCCATTCTTCATCCATTTGATCCCTTATCAATTCAGAATATGGTGCTTGACGGCATTAAGTGCCGGCGGAATGTTGGTGATAAGTTTGTCCGGACCTACGTCCATTGGGTTCAAGATTGGTGGTATTTGTATGGCGTCGCTTTCTTCGGGGCTAGGCGAGGTAACGTTTCTCCAATTGACCCATTATTACCACGAATTACACGCCATTGGCGGGTTCTCTATGGGCACAGGGTTCGCTGGGTTGGGCGGAAGCTTTGTGTTCTTGTTGCTTACCAATATTGTGGGGTTGGAGGTATGGGTGGTGCTATTGGTGTTTTCCGTGGTGCCTCTTGGGTTTGTGGTGGTTTTTTACGGGGTATTACCTGTGGCCAAGCCGCCACAGACCGTACACCACCTGGAACTGGACCAGGACGTCGAGTTTGACCAAATGGAAACGGACTTTGACCAAAGAATCACTCGCCAATCGTTCAAAAGTGTCGCCGGAAATATACTTCCGCTCGTGAAACCTTACATGATTCCATTGTGTACGGTGTACATTTCCGAATACGTCATTAACCAAGGAATAGCTCCAACGTTACTATTTGATCTAGATCACCTACCAAATTGGCTTTTCAGCCTGTATAGAGACATATACGTGGTGTATGGGTTTCTTTACCAATTGGGAGTGTTTGTGTCTCGATCTTCCATCAACTTTGGCGTCCGGTTCAGACAATTGTACGTATTTAGTGCCTTACAGTTTATTAACGTGGTAATTTTGCTTAATCAGTCGGTATTTGGTGTGCCCTTCAGCCGCATCTGGCTTGTTTTGGTACTAATTTTGTACGAGGGCCTCTTGGGAGGCTTCAGCTACGTCAACACGTTTGTCAGCGTTAGCGAAGAGACCCCAAGGCTGAAAAGAGAGTTCAGTATGGGCGTGGTGGGCATGAGTGACAGTTTGGGTATAGTGGTGGCTGGATTGATCAGCTACTGGTTGGAGAAAAAGTTGTGTGGCATACAGGTGCAGAGGGGCATGGACTGGTGTGCGGCTCTGTAGACTAGTTTAAGGCCCTGTACAGCCCTGTACAACGCTGGATAAGCTACAGTTGCAAGAAGTTGGTATACGCTTGGTCAGGTGACCAGACGCACGCGAGTTTCGTGCCATGTCACGTGCCCACCCGTTCATTTCTATCCCTATCGCGGGAAGCTGGAACCGCAGCTGGCACCCCTTCTCCTCTGGCTGGTACCGCGGGCGCACCTTCCCCTCCGGCTGGTACCGCGGGCGCACCTTCCCCTCCGGCTGGCACCGCAGGTGGCACCGCACCGGCCCGCACTGTGGCTTCTCTGTGGCTCGCCCGATACCGCGGAGCGCGCTCTCCTCGTCTTATCTCCTATTCTTTCACCCATGAAAAGGTTCACTAGACTCATGAGTTCACCAGCAAGTTTACACAATCCTTACTTCCACAAAAAGGCTGGAGAGAAAGATATTTGGACGCTTATTAATGAAGCAGCACAAACAGCCGCAGCAAAAAACCCTGACAGACCGTTGTACAATCTCGGCCAAGGGTTCTTCAGCTACAACCCGCCAGACTTTGCATTGGAATCCGTAGCCAAATCGATTCAATTGCCTCAATTCAACCAGTACGCCCCAGCAAAGGGGAACGCTAACTTGTTGAAAAGTTTGACTGAAAAGTACTCACGTGACTTTGGCTATCCGATTCTGGCCGAGCAAGTGGCCATTACCACCGGTGCCAATGAAGGGATGTTGTCGATATTCTTTGGGTTTTTAACACCAGGCGATGAAGCGGTTGTATTCCAGCCATTTTTCGACCAATATATCCCCAATATCGAGATGACTGGGGCCAAAGTTAGGTACGTCGATTTACAGTACCCGGCCAAACTCGATAAGGAAAACGTTTCTGGTGCAGATTGGACCATCGATTGGGACGCTTTAGAAGCCGCTATTAATCCAAAGACCAAGATTCTTATAATCAACACGCCTCATAACCCAATTGGGAAGATTTTCAATGAAGAAGAGTTGAACAGAATTGGTCAATTGGCTATTAAGCACAACCTTATCTTAGTCAGTGACGAAGTGTACGAGAACTTGTACTTCCAGAAAGAGTTCCCAAGACCTGCCACTTTAAAGAGCTTACCGGAGTTAAGAGAACGCACATTGACGGTTGGGAGCGCAGGGAAATCTTTTGCAGCCACCGGGTGGAGAATTGGTTGGGTTATTGGACCTAGCGAATTGATTAAATACGTCATTAATGCCCACACAAGAATCTGTTTCTCGACCCCAGCTCCTTTGCAACAAGCCGTCAGTGAAGCCTTCACAATTGCTGCTTCCAATGACTACTTCCATCGCACAAGAGACGAATACGCTACCAAATACAAGATTTTCTCCAAAGTTTTCGATGATTTGGGCTTACCTTACACCGTTGCTGACGGTGGATACTTTCTTTTGGTCAATCTACTGAAATTAAAGATCCCCAATGACTATCCTTTCCCTCCAGAGTACAAAACAAAAGACTTCAAGATCACTTATTGGTTAATCAATGAGTTGGGCGTGGTGGGCATTCCTCCTACCGAGTTCATGCACCCGGACTCAAGACAAGGAAGCGATTTAGAGAAGTGTGTGAGGTTTGCTGTTTGTAAGGACGATGAGTTCTTAGAGAAATCGGTGGAAAGAATTAGACTATTAAAAGATTACTTGTAAGTATACAGTTTGAAGCAATACTCGATGTCTCCGAATTCGTCCGGGCCGGTTTCAACGCTGGTCAGGTCGAGACGGAACGACTGCTCCATAAGGTCCCATAACGCCTGGCGTTCGGTCTCGTAACTCTTTCTTAGTGGAACTTGGATCAATACTTTAGCGTTTTGGGCACTAAATCGCCTTGCCATCTCGTAAACCAACTTCGGGTGGTCTGCGGAGTATATAGGATCAGATAAAATGATGGTATTGAAATGTATATCGCCGTAAGTGTCAATGAACGCCTTAGGGTCCTTCCAATCCAACGAATGGACGTGGCATAGCGTGCTAACACCGTTTAGGTCCACATTCTCTTTTAAATTCGGTACAATACTGTCCAAATCCGTTACATAAACCTGGTACCCTTTTAGTGCTAGAACGATCCCCACTAGCCCCGTCCCGGAGCCTAGTTCCAAGATGGGTTCCGGCATTTTCCGGGGCCACGTGATAATCTTTTGACCCAAGATCAACGAAGACCCCCACGTTTTCAACCCTAAATTATCGTTTGTTAACGAAGGTTCCTTGAGCTTAATAAAGTCCTTTTGTAACGATTCCATTCCTTCAAACTTGATTTTCCGTACAAGTTCAGGTTGAGCCGCACGGCCACAATTTTCAGCAATACGTAAACTTGACTCTTTGTAAATCAACTCTTTTTGTGATTCATTTAACCAACACAAATCATTACAAACTATTCTAGTAAGCCAGTCATTATAATCATTTTGTAATTTCAAGGCTTTGCTAAGTGCAGGAACATATTGAAGTTTTGTAATAGATGCAAATCTTGTACAATTGATTTTGTACCATTCTAATGCTTCTTGTACCAATTCTGGGGGCAAGTCTCTGTCCAGAAAGACGGTTGTTGGGTCTGCATCGACCTGGGTGAAGTTCCATACTTCATTAAGTGCTAGAAGTCGTAGTATAACTATGAGGGAAGCAAATGAGGGCTTTAGTGAAAGAAGTGGGAGGTCTAGAACGTGAAGCACCTCATCATCTTCCTCATCTTGACTATATTCGAACCTGGGCTCAGTATAACAAATGTCCAAACTCTCATCATCACCGGACCTTCCCGGGGTGAATAAAGAAAGAGGATCAAATTCCATAATGATGAGATGAGATGCGAAAAGCGAAATGATTGGCACGCGTGTATTTACAGAGGTTGGGAGATTGGAGATGGACGATGGGAGATGGGAGATGGACGATGGGATTGAGTGATGGGCCTGAGTGATGTATCATATTTTGAATATGATGTATCATTTATCCTGAATATGATGTATCATATCTTGAATGTGATCTATCATATCTTGAATGTGATGTATCATTTATCTTATCTCATCCTTTCTTATCCTTTCTTATCCTTTCTTATCCTTTATCCTTTATCCTTTCTTATCCTTTATCCTTTCCACCACACCCCATCAAAAATCAGTCACTCTCCCATTAAATGCCCAATCACCGTGCCTTAATGGATCCTGCTTAGGCCCCCCTTTCTCCCCAGTCTTCGGGTTAACATCCCCCTCAAATTCAGGAACAGTCTTTACAAAACTAGCTAACCCACCAACATCAGTTTTCAAATTTGGAGTGACGGACTGCTTCTCCCCACTAACCTTTTCATTATAATCATCGATAGCTGCTTGTGAATTAGCTATTCTTTGTAATTTTTCAAACTCTTCTTGTTGCTCTTTCGGGAGTTTAGGAGGTGACGGCATGTCTGAAAGTTTAGAAAAACGTCTCACGTGTCCTACAGTGAGTTTAATGTATTTTGGTACTCTAATCATTAGTTAATCCGAGATGGTAAAGGTGAGTAAGGGATATTTGAGGTGCTGGTGTACGGGTGTTTAGGTGGTTGGTGCACGGGTGTTTAGGGCTCTGGTGCACGGGTGTTTAGGGCTCTGGTGTACGGGCGTTTGTAATTTTGGTGTGCTGGTGTTATGGAGGTCGTGCGGGGAACATTGTTGCCCTTTCCCAATTAGGCAATCAGTTCCGTTACTTAAGGATCTTATCAGCTCGGCGACTGCCTAATTAGGCAATTGCTGCCACTATAAAGACCAACAATTCCCAAGTTTAATCTCCAACTATATGTTTAAATCACTTAAAATAAAGCCAAATAGGCTCATTGAAACCATCCACGACACCGCCAAATGGGGGGCCAAAGGTGTTTGGGGCCCAGAAGCCACCCAAACTGGGGTCTGTAGATTGACCTTATCAGACCTAGATAAGGAAGTAAGGGACTGGTTTTTGCAAGAAACTACAAAGTTAGGGTGCGAAGTCAACGTCGATAAGGTCGGGAACATGTTTGCCATTTATCCGGGCAAAAATGACGGCGTTCCAACTGCTATTGGGTCCCATTTGGATACACAACCTACTGGAGGTAGGTACGACGGGATTTTGGGGGTACTTAGTGGTTTGGAATTGTTAAGAACCATTCATGACAATGGCTACGTCCCCAATTACCCCATTGCTTTGATCAATTGGTGCAATGAAGAAGGTGCACGGTTCCCAATGTCCACTATGGCCTCATCAGTTTGGGCTGATTTGGTCAATATTGACGACATTTACGCTCTTAAACTGATAACTGACGACGTTCCTGTCACAGTTAAGGCAGAGTTGCAAAGAATCGGATACTTGGGGGACGTGGAATGCTCTTATAAGGCCAACCCTATCAAATGTCATTTTGAGATTCATATCGAGCAAGGGCCCATTTTAGAGCAGGAAAACAAGAAAATAGGTGTTGTTGTAGGTGGCCAGGCTTATACTTGGCAGAGAGTGACCATTCGGGGGAAATCTACTCACACTGGGACCACTCCATTGGGCTCAAGGGCCGATGCGTTATTGGCAGCATCTAAAATGATGGTAAAAGGGAACGAAATAGCTCACGAAAACAATGGGTTGCTTAGTGTAGGTGTCCTAGACGTCAGCCCGAGTGTTGTCAATGTGATTCCGGGCGAAGTTTCGTTCGTAGTAGACATTAGATGCGTTGAAGACTCGGTATTAGAGACCATGATGTCACAATTCCGTCAATCGGCCGAGGAAATCGCCAGTTTTTCCGGTAGTTCTGTCGATTTTGAACTCTTGCAACATTCCCCCGCCATTAAGTTCCACCAAGACTGCATTAGTTGCGTTAAATCATCAGCTGTTGACCTTTTCGGTGAAGATCAAGTTAGAGAGATTATCAGTGGTGCCGGACACGACTCGTGTGCAGTTAGTCAAAGAGTACCAACATCGATGATTTTCATTCCGTCGAAAGACGGCGTCAGCCACAATCCTGAGGAATACAGTACTCCGGAACAGGTAGCTGAAGGGTTTGAAGTATTATTGAATGCTGTATTGATGTATGATAGCAAGAGAGTGGATTAGAACGGTACCACGGTAACTCGACCAATATACGTCTGTTTGGACCGCAAGTAGTCTTGTTAAATAGCCCTAATCGCATAGCACGTTACTGTACACATTATTCACAATTCAGTTTCTGTTATTGTGTAGCGTTTGTATGTTCTCTCTTCACACCCAGGTGGACCTGTTTTCTGAGCGCGCTTCGCACTGTTGAGCTCATCATGTCCCTACCACCAAGACCACCACTCCCCAGTGCCGTGGAAAAGGACCCGCTGATGCTTGAAGTGCTCGACAAGCGGATCCAGCTCGACCCAGAGACCAAGCAGTGGCATTTTGCCGAAGAATCTTCCCTTCCAACGCACGTTTTCAACTATATCCTCGATAAATGGATTCCAAGTGGGAAGCACGTTCTAGGCGAAGACGACGCCGAAGAAGCCAACAAAAGGGAGGTCAAGCGCTTGCGTAAGGCTAAGATGGAGGAGGTCAAGCACGAGATCAACAGCTTGAAGAAAAAGGAGAACGGCGGCGTGTTCATCACGGGCCTTTCCACCGATGACCTCCAGTTCGCACACGACCTCATGATAAAGTATGGAACAATTATTGTTAACAAGAGGGGCAAAGAGTTGATAAAGATGTACTATGAAGGGGGGAAGTTCAAGGGAGAGGCGTTGGTAGTGTACCAGAACAGCAAGTCTGTTGATTTAGCTATACAAATGTTGGACGGGACGGAGATGGCCGGGCAGATATTGAGGTTGGAGCGGGCCCAGTACAAGCCGAAGGGGAAGGACGAGGGGGTTGCGACTTTATCAAGCGGAGATACTTTAACCACATCAGCCACTTTAACCACATCAGCCACTTTAGCCACATCAGCCACAATCTCCAATATGTACCGGCCAGAAGAGCTCACGCCGGCCCTAGAAGCCGACATCGAAGCCGATATCCGGGAAGAATGCTCCCGGTTTGATATCAACGATATCGAGTCGATTTCGTTGCAGCCAACTGTGACCATCACGTTCTCATCGGCGCAACTGGCGACCAAATGCCAGGAAAAATTCAACGGGAGGTACTACGACGGATTGGTGCTTAAGGCCATTGTCTCAGAGCCTAAGTCTGTTTAAGTGATCCTTCAATGCTTCAATGGCCTTGGATTGTGATTGGGCCATTGTGCTAATTGCTTTCAAGTCCCCTGACACAAACGTGTCACGTTCTTTGTGTATAGAAGTCTTTATAAATTCAACTTGTGAAGTCAAATCTTTAACTTTGTGCTCCATTCCATCGGCCCCTAATCTTTTTGTAATCTCATTCAATTCTTCAAACCAATCTTTCTCGTTCTGTGATAATGGTAATTGTTTGTACACTTTGATCTGTTCTATCTTTTGTACAAGTTTGGAATGGAGTTGTTCCAACCTGTCGGCGAGTTTCTGCTGTTTGGCCCTGACGGTGCTTAGTCTGTGCTGCTGGTTCGGCTCAAACTCTTTTGTCTTTTGTAATACCGAAATCTGGTGATTGAGCTCTAGAACACTGGTGTTAACTTTGAAGTTGCATTTCATCACAAGTCTGTTCAATTGCTCGACGTTTTGGAGCACTTTGGTCGAGTAATCGTTCAAATTCTCCAAGTTTTTAAGCGGATCAGTCTTCCCCTTGGGCTTGAAATCCGATGCGTTGATGCTGGGCACCGCAGAAACGTCCTTTTCGATCTCTTCAAGCATCCCATCAACGATTTTCAATTCTATTTGTGGTATACTTATTTCTGTGGATACTGGTTGCATTTTAACAGGTTCAATACCTCCAACTTTGATGATATCGACGGTTTCTTCGCCGCAAACCTCCGCCTGTATCACGTAATCCCCGGTAAACGTCACGTCGTCCTTGATGAACGCCTTGTTGGCTCCTCCGGCGATAGTTTCGTACGATGTGACCACTTGTGAAGGTGCTACGTTGAATTCCAAGTCGGATATCCAGTCTTTAGGCTCACATAACACGGAATCCGTGGTAGAGGTGATTAGAAACCTGCCTGTTGGTGCCGGGTCCATTAAGAGACTCTTTTGGTCGCCTAACCCGCTCTCTGGTACCACATCTTTAGCCAAAATGTCCAATTTCATGAGATTTTTCTCCCAAAACTCGTTTTTTTCATCGTCTTCGTCGTCGTCCAAGTACCCAAACCCTTTGGAAGGCTTGACGTAGCGTGGGTCTACGGCCAGCTGCACCAGTGACTGCCCAGCCATCAATATAGGTCTCAATTGAACCATATAATTGACAGTAAGCGCAGAATCACCACCAATACCGACCAAAATGGGTGTTTTGAAGCCATCAATGGCTCTAATATCGCACAAAGCTTCGCCTGTGTCAACCACAGGGCCTTGTAAGACAGGCAGGTTCGATTCGGGAGCGGTAAGACGGTAGTATTCCAGGTCGATTCCCTTAGAATTGGGTCTAATGAACTTCAAAAGTCCACCACTTACATCGATCTGCTTCTTGAGGTCCTTCAAGAATTGGAATTGCCCGTGGACCAACTCCTTCTCCCTTGCAGTCAAAACGTCGTCCCATTGAGCATTCAACTGAACGAGTTCCAAAGCTTCTGCAAAAGCTTCATCTACTTGAGACTTTGTGGCTATTATTTGAGTTTGTGGATCGATAAATGGAGATAATGCAAACATTTTCCCAGATTTTGTGGCCACATACAAAGTCAAAGAGCTCAATAAGCTCGAATCCAGACCAAAACAAATGGACGTAGCGGATTCGCCTTGGAAAACACGGTTTTGTGCCAAATCCACCACTATTTGGGGCATACTGTGCTTAGCATGGTACAATTTGACGACATTTCCCATCAAAATAGCGACCCCTGTGGCCTGATTAGGCGACCAACAGACTTTAAGGTCCTTGGACCCGCTGGCGTCTATTCCTTCTAACACAACACCGGCTTGTGGCACGTACGACGGCTGTGCCCGGACAAAAGTCGGCACTTGGTGCACCACCACCTGCTGGTCTCCAACGCACGCGATATACTCGCCCGTGGAGTTCAATTGGATGGCGTTTATTGAGTATTGAGCGGCTACCAATAGCTTATAGTTTGTTGTTTTGGAGTTGATGGTGCAGTACCTGATGATATTTTCCCGGGCAAAAAAGATATCGGAGTTATTTCGGACGGCGATTCGATTGCCGTGCACCGTTTTTCCGCTTCTTTTGATGTAATCTTGGAAGATTGTTTGTGATTTGATTGAATTGGTGAACATGGTGATGGAGAGAAGAGAGTGCGAAGAGATGTGGGACGAGTGGGACGAGGTGCGACGCGGGAGGAGGTGGTGCGAGGCTGGGACGAGGGAGAGACCATGACGGTGCGGGAGCCGGGACGAGGCTAGACAGAGTCGCGCAACGCGGTAAATCTCGGGCTCCGTATATCTCATACCGCCGAACCTCAGCAGTTTGGGCCCCTTCAAATGGGGTCTAAAGTACGGCGAGGAGGGCTCGGAGCTGGCAAGCGGCCGCACCGCAGCATCGAATATACACAGGCACCTCTTTTGGCGCCCTGGAAGAGTACAATTGTGACTATTTCTACTACTTAAATGCATACGGTAAACACACTACCCGACGGTGTACGCACTACTACTACTTTATTTCCAGAACGGTGGACACACTACCCTAAAATATAAATGAAGATTCAATTTCAATATTTTTAACAGGAATTTCTTCTTTACGATCAAACAAACTGCCTACGCTTTTAAAGAAGGCAGAGACGTTCCCAATTATGTTTTCTTTGTGGCCGGAACTCGAACTGACGGCCAGTGACGGTGATTGCAGCTCCATTCTTCTTGACCTCAAATCATTCAAACTGTACTTGGAAGCCGTATGTCTTAGAATTTGGCTTCTTTCCCATTTGGGGTATTGCGCCTTAGGGTACCCCTTTGGTGGTGGGTTCATTGTGAAAGAATGGTTGTATTTGGAGTGGAACGAGACGGTACTGGAGGTGGCCCGGGACACCGGCCCGGTCTCGGCTGCCGTTCCATTGGTTACCCGTGTAGGTATTTGCATCTGATACGAAGGAATTGGTGCCTGGAAGTACTGCAGGAGGCTAGAGTAAGGATCTAGCGTATGAGGGATCGAATCTTGAGTGTTTCTGGACTCGTAGCTGTCGTCCTCTGGTGGTGATGGGAGTTGGGGTGGGAATTCCTCTTTTGGTAGAGGCCCGTCCCCCCAGATTAGCCGTTTGATTAGGTCTCTCTTTCTTTCTCTTCTTTGCTTGCGATGCCACTTCATGATTTGTGGAGAGTTGTGGAGAGTTTGTGGTTTACAAATTTTGCAGCAATTAGAGGGCGTGCGAAAACCGGCGGCAGTAATACAGCGACAGAACAGCGACAGAACAGCGACAGAACAGCGACAGAACAGCGACAGTACAGCGACAGTACAGGAAAAGGCAGTACCAGGACAGCATGGGGACAACACCAGGACACAGGGACAGTACCAGCACAGGGACCTACCACAGGCCACTGCCCATAAATTCTATTTCATCTCCGGGTAACTCGACAACACGGCCGGGTAACTCAACTATTAAAGCTCTTCGCGCATTCTACCAGCCTTTATGAAGCAATACATCACTACAAACACAGTAGGAGACGCCCATTCACTGGACGTAACGGATGTTTGTGTAACGGATAAGTACACAATCACCGTATCCAGCGATGGGAGTGCCAAATTCTGGGATAATAAGCAGGACGAGGCGCACGACCCCAAGGAATCGGTGGTCACCAGAACCATCGACGAGAGTGGGGTCCACCACGTTAATGTATACGAAAATATACTCCCTGGAACGCAAGAAAAGGTCACTGTGGTCGGGTACGGGACGTTTGGCGGAGTTGCTAGGTTCCAATGGTACAAAAATAGTGATTTAAGTGAATTGGAGGACGTGGCTGCACCAAAAGAGTTGAATAAATTAACATGGATTATTAGTTTCTACAAAGATCCAGAATCGAAGCAAGATTTGATGGTAGGTACAAAAGTAGACGGGAGTGTTTACGTTTACCGAATGAGCCTTGAAGGATCGCCGGAGTTTGAGTTGTTACACGAAACCAAACCTCAGGCTTCATTCCCTGTATCATTAGATATTTGTTCAAGCAGTTCTACAACTCAATTAATGGCTATAGGTTATTCTAATGGGGACGTAATGATATATAATTTGGTTAATTTAAAACCAATTTATACTTTCCATTCAACAGATTTAGCGAGTAGTGCTTCCACCAAGTCCATAGCAAGGTGTGTTAAATTTTCACCTGGTGGGAGTATATTAGTAGTTGCAAGAGACAACGAATCGGCCGGGTCCATAACACTTTACGACGTTAAATACGGTGAGAATATTGGATCATTAACGAAACCATCCCACAGTTCTCAAGCAACGGTAGGAGGATTTGCACACGATGGGTGGATTATGGGGTTAAGTTTTGACGATGAAGGTGAATTTCTTGCAAGTTGTGGTGTTGACAAGTGTATTAGGATTTGGAATATGGAAAATAGAGAAAGAGAAGCCACTATAAAGCTAAGTATGAGTGATTTTGACGAACAAGAAAGCTTGGAATTGGATAGTAGTGTGGCAAGTGGGGTTAGTTTTATTAGGAAAGGTGTAAGAGGTGGTATGGGAGGTGGTAGCAACCAAGGTTTGTGCGTAATTAGCTTTGATAGGGGTATTAGATGGTATAGGGAAGCCGGGGGCATTTGAGGGGCAGCAATAAGCACCGGACCCAGAATTACGCCCACGTCAATTTCGCCATACCGTTTATAATTAGCTATATAGAAGTAGGATAAGTCAATATCACTAGTAGTTCATCCACCCACCATCCACTACCAAAGTCTCTCCGGTAACATAGGCACTAGCTTCGCTACACAAAAACACTATAGGGCCTTGGAAATCGTCAATGTTCCCCCATCTACCAATAGGAATTCTTTCAATTAAGCCACTAGCAAACTCTTGATCGAACTCATCGGTCATATTAGTACTAATATACCCAGGAGCTATGGAATTGACTCTAATACCTCTCAGTGACCATTCGTTAGAAACACTAGCAGTGAATAATTTGATTCCTCCTTTAGTAATAGCATAAGCAGAAGAGTCGATTCCACCTTGGAACGAACATAAAGAAGCTGTAAAGACAATACTTCCTTTTACACTTTTGGCCAACATATCGTTACCGAACAATTTGGTCAATTTGACGGGAATATTCAAATTGAGTCTCATTACCTCATCAAATTTGTCCTGCGGATACTCACTGAAGGAGATTCGGTAGTTGATTCCGGCGTTATTGATAAGGATATCGACTTTCCCGGAGATCAGTAGGGCGACCGATTCGTGGAAGATCCGCTCACACAACTCCACTTCATCGCCATGCATGAAATCCGCGTGAACTGAGTCGATTTTGACGTCTGGATTGACCTCATGGATGACTGTGACGGCCTCTTGAAGCGATTTTTCAGATCTGTACGTCAAGATTAACTGGTCGATTTCGGCTGCGGCGAGCCCTTTGGCCATTCCGAGCCCGATTCCGTTGGTTGCCCCGGTGATTACTGCTACTTTACCTTTTAATGAGAAGAGCTTCATGGTTAAATGTATTTGAATTGGCAAGAAGTTTAATATGGTGGAAGTTTATTGTGGAAGTACAATTCCTGTGGCGTGTGCCAACCGATTGGCTGCAAGAATGCAAGAGTGCAACTAGTCAGGTGGTCGTGGCAGGTGGTCGTGGCAGGTGGTCGTGGCAGGTGGCCAGTGGCAGGTGGCCAGTGATAGGTGGTCATTGCTACTTGACCTTTAACGAGAAGACTTTATGGTTTCTAAATGTCTTTGAATCGTGTGCTGGTGTGCTGGTGTGCTGATACAATTTATGGGGAAGTCCAATAAGAAGTACAATGCCTGGGTCGTGTACCTACCGATCTTATGGCTGCAAGAACCAACGGGTGCCCACGTGAGGCCCACCTGGGAGTCGAGTCTTGGCTTAAATACCGGCACTATATAAGTACAGCGAGCCCAGTAGCTCTATACCAGTTCACCTACCAATGTCAGTACAAGACTACGCTCCTCCTATCGGATCAATTGGCTCGTTCGCAGCCAATTTTGCAGCCAATTACTCCTCCTACAATGTTAGGGCTATTACGGAAGACGTCTTTGTTAAACCACTCCATTCACATAACGATTACTGGAGAGACATTCCGTTGATATCCGCATTGAGTCACGGGGTGCAGAGTGTGGAATGTGACGTTTATTCATTCAATCAAAGCGTCAAAGCTGTTAGAACCATTACACCAACCACTGGCAACGAAACTAGTTCCGGTACTAATGGGTTCGATAATGATGTGCTTTACGTTGGCCACGACCTCAGTTTCCTTAATGAGTCATGGACACTAGAATCAGTTTACCTCGACCCAATTTATGCTTTACTTGAAGATAGTAACCCAGAATGGACTCCACAAGTTAGTACTGCCAAGTATAAGCATGGACTCTTTTATGGGGCCGCACAATCCACTTTATACCTTTTCTTGGATATCAAGAATAACCCGGAGACGACATTCGAAGCACTTAAAAAGGCCACTGCCAAGTTTATAGAGAAAGGGTACTTGAGTTACTATGATGAAGAAGCTGAAGAATGGAACATTGGACCATTAACTATTGTTATCACTGGGGAACAACCTGCCGAGTTAGTAAAAGCTGAATCCACCAGGTACTTTAGTTTAGACGGGAGATTAAACGAAACCGACGAAAGCTTTTACGAGACTCAAAGTAAGTACTCAGTTATAGCCAGTTCATCATTTAGTACTTTATTTGGAGGGAATCAATACCAAAAAAGGGAATTTAATAATACAGAGATAGACCTTTTAACTGAAAGAATAACTTTGGCCCATAAGTTTGGATTAAAAACAAGATTTTGGGGTCATACTAATTACCCTATTTACCTCAGAGATAGTCAGAATAAAGCAGTTTTTGCAGCCGGTCTGGATCTCT
This sequence comes from Yamadazyma insecticola, assembly GCA_030571995.1. Taxonomy (NCBI): domain Eukaryota; kingdom Fungi; phylum Ascomycota; class Pichiomycetes; order Serinales; family Debaryomycetaceae; genus Yamadazyma; species Yamadazyma insecticola. Next base: position 89,066 of record JAJLZB010000022.1, read on the forward strand.
TGAATATTGATGATTTAAACATAAGTAAAGATTTCTAGAACTAGTTAACATAAAGATTTCTAGAACTATTTAACATAAAGATTTCTAGAAACTATTTAACATATCATCACTAATAAAAGTAGAAGGATAAGTTTTGAAACCTTCTCTAACACCAGGGATTTTGCCCATTTCTGTTCTCCATTTGGCGATATTTGGGTATTCTTTAAAATCAATTTCAAGTATATTAGCAAATATTACCCAAGGAATGGTTGCAAAATCAGCCAAAGAAGCATGTTTACCAACCAAAAATGGTGATTCATCATTTCTCTTTAAATATTCATCTAATACTTGATACAATCTATTGGTTTCACTGACGTACCTTTCAATACCATAAGGAATTTTTTCTTTAGCAAAAAGCTTAAAATGGTTGGCTTGACCTTGCATTGGTCCTAAACCTGCCATTTGGAAGTAAAGTACTTCCAATTGCTTATAGTAATCTTTTGTACCATTTTCATAACTAAATTGTCTTGATTTATCATAAGTATCAGCGATATAAGTCATAATTGCAGCCGTTTCACTAATGGTTGTATCAGTGGCGGTATCAATAAGAGTTGGGATTCTACCGTTAGGGTTTAATTTAAGGAACCATGGTTCTTTTTGTTCATTTTTTTGGATATCAATTGGTTTAGCTTCGTATTTGATACCTAAAGCGTTAAGGAAAGCGGTAACTTTGATAGCGTTTGGGGTTGGGCCTCCGTAAAGTGTGATTGCTGATGGTTAGTAAGGAAGGGGATGAAGGGGATGAAGGGGATACATCGCAAACAAATGTGATACATCGGTACAAACAAATGTGATACATCGGTACAAACAAATGTGATACATTGGATTCACCACAAGCTACAATGTGATATATCATATCCATTGGATGCAAATGTTATACATCATATCCATTGGACTACAATGCCATACGGTGCAAATGTTACACATCATCTACTCTCTCATACATACTCATATTGATAATCAATATCACTGGCAATTGTGTCCTTTTATACTTGCGGGGGCAGCACGGGCACGACACAGATGTCCGTTTCTCCGTTCCGTTTATTACTAATTTCAATTGTTTCAATTGTTTTAAATTTGTGTTATTTTTGTATTTGTGTTTTAATTTAATTTTTTTAATTTTTTTATTTGTGTTTTAATTTATGTATAATTTTTAATTGTGTTTTAATTTTTAATTATGTTTTAAATTTTTGTATTTGTGTTTTAATTTTGTATATTGTAACTACTTCATCGCGATCTTTTTGTAATTCTTGCACCCAATGGACACAAATCAACTTCAAACACTCCTACACCGTCTACAGAGTACACCGTCTACACAGAACCAACCAGGACTCTCCGCCCAAGACATCACCACCCTCCTCGACGCGGTGCTAGACTTGGAGTCACCGCTAACGGCAAACGATAAAAAGTCCATCGTCAAACGACTCATCCCCAATGGCCAGTTTGTGCTCCCTAGTTCCATTGCCGTAAGGATATTGAGCCAATTAGGGTCGCCCAAAGTGTTTTGGCACGAAGGCCGTAAGACTAAACAGAAGAAGCTCTCGCTACCACTTCAAACGATGCTACTAGAATGGTTGGTTCTGTTTGTACCATTATTTGGACCACAAATATTTAAGGAGTTGGCGGGGTTACTCCCTTTGTTATTTCATCTTATTTTGTATGAGTTTCTGAGAGTTTTTGTGGTTGATTTAATTTTTTTAACATTTTCAAATGGGTTTTGTAAACTTATTAAACCTTGGCATATTAATTTTATAATCCACAATTACAATAAATTCCCCAAAGATGAATCTTTAGCTGGTTTGCTTGTGTTTATGAAGTCAGTCAAGCCGGATTTGGACTTTAGGGCAGTCAAGCACCACATTTCCACGCCGAAGCTCCGTCCCCCAAAGGATTTTTGGCCCGATACTACGTTGAAAATGGCCTCCCCTGACCTTTTGTACTTGAGGGAAACGTGTTTGGGGCAATATAGAGCTTTTAATAGGAAAAGACAAAGGTTGACCCAAGAAGAGATTGTGGATTTAGATATAATTCAATTTAATGGTCCACAAACACTTTTATCAATTTATCATATTAATTCATTGGATCAATTGGCAAGTAATTTGTGCCTGGTAAGTTATTTGAATTTGACAAATGTTCTTAAATCTGACACAAATATAAATAATGTTTACAAAAACAACTTTATTATCTTTAAACACCTTATAAATGGTGATGATAAAGCTTTTGCCAAATTGGATTACTTTATAAGGCATACTTTATTGGATGATAATGCCACAAATATAAATTTAATGGCTTTTTGTGACAGATTATGTGATTTATTAACCATTTACCCTAATTTAGTATCATTATCAAGTATTTTTGATTTTGTAAACGGTTTAATATCCACAAACTTGAATAAGATTGATAATTTGTATTTGCAGTTAAAGTTTTTGAAGTATACACCGCTTCTGAACGTGGTGACAATGTTGGAGTCGTTTTTGGAGCAGTCCAATGGAGACAGCCGGGCTTTGTTCTACCAGGAATTGGCCCTATTATTGAATATGTGGTACAAGAAGTACGGCACGGCGTCTTTGGTGTATATAAACCCGGTACTAGCCAAGGTTATGTGCAGTGGGCCTGGAACTAAGTCCCGTACTACCACAAACACAAAACTCCAATTTCTTAAAGTACTTCGGTTCATTAAAACCGTCCCATTAGATCATTTCGAAGAAGATTCAATATTCATACCTCCAACAACAGTTTATGATTTTTTGTTTACAATAAATCCATTTGTAAATTCTGAAATTTGTGGTTATTTATCTTACACAAAAAAATTTAAATTTTCAATCCACAAAAAGGAAATTTATAATTCTTATATTGTTGATACTATTAATTTCATATGGAGAGATAAAGCATTTCAAAATGGTTTGATGTTACCACAGGAGTTTATCCATAGACTACCAACATTGAACGTTTTTGCGTACTCTGTATTGGTACAATCTAATACCATAGGGAATTTGTTCCATAATCCTTCTTGGTCTTATATAGTAAGCAATATTGTATGGACATTAGAGGATAATGAAGGGGTTGTATCGAGACACCCTGGTCCTATTACTGAGCAAACCATGAAGAATCAGGACGATTGGCTTAAGATGTCGTACGACGAATTGAAGGTGGTGGTGCTAAACAAGTTGGATTCAATGGGGTACAGTGGGTTGGGAGATTTGATGTTTAGTTCGTTGAGGAGTTTAGCAGGCCGGAGGGGGAGTGTAGAGTAGTTGAAGTAGTTGAAGTAGTTGTGTAAAGTATTTGTAAAATAATTGTATTTGTGTAAAATATGTCTATTTATATTTGTGTAAATTAAAATAATTTTTTTTTTTTGCAACTTTTTTTTTTTCTTTTTGCGAACTTTTTAATTGAAAAAAAAATTTATAAACCACAAATACACTAAACTACAGAAACCCACAAACAACCAAACCCACAAAACCCACAAACCAAAACCTAAACCACAAATCCAAATGTTAAGAATTCGAAGGATACCTAAGTCAAATGCCATAAGGTACAATTCAACTTCAAACTTAAATAATCTTGACACAAAATGGAAACACAAATGGAATAAAATTACAAATGGAAAAGGTATTAACCCTAAAAAATTCAATATTCCATCCACAAATGAATCTTTCTACTCATTGGCCATGTTCCCTTACCCTTCAGGAACCCTCCATATGGGCCACGTTAGAGTTTACACAATCAGTGACGTTATTACAAGGTTTAAAAGATTACAAGGGTATCACGTGATCCACCCAATGGGATGGGATGCATTTGGGTTACCAGCAGAGAATGCAGCCATTGAAAGAGGTATTAACCCTGGCGTATGGACAGAGCAAAATATCGCCAGGATGAAGCAACAAATGGACCTAATTTTGGTCGATTTCGACTGGGAAAGAGAAATTTCTACTTGTGACCCAAAATATTATCAATGGACACAATATATATTTTTATTACTTTACAAAAACGGTTTAGCGTACAAAAAGGATGCAGAGATAAATTGGGACCCAGTGGACCAAACTGTTTTGGCCAATGAACAGGTCGATAGTAACGGGAGGTCATGGAGATCTAATGCCATTGTGGAACGGAGGAAGCTTAACCAATGGTTTTTAGGGATAACGAAGTATGCGGAGGTGTTGGACGAAGATTTGGCGGTGTTGAATTGGCCGGAGAAGGTCAAGGCGATGCAGAGGAATTGGATAGGGCGGTCTGTTGGAGCGGAGGTGAAGTTTGGGACGAGTGGTAGCGCGAGTGGTAGCGCGAGTGCGAGCGCCAGTGCCGGTGCCAGTGCCAGTGCCGGTGCCAGTGCCAACACCGCGAACAGTGCGAGCTCCAGTACCGCGCACACCGCGGACCCTAGCGGGCCCGCCAGTCCCTCCATCACCGTCTTCACCTCAAGACCTGAGACCCTCTTTAGCGTACAATTCCTCGCCCTATCACTCACCCACCCATTAGTCCAATCGGCAGCAAAAACCGACCCAGAGCTCCGCCAGTTCATCGCCCTGGCCGACCCAGACTCCAAGCAAGGCTACTGCCTAAACATCAAGGCTTCGGCCCCAATCACTCCCCAAGGAGACCCTAACCACCGCTACACCATCCCAGTGTACGCCGCGCCGTACGTGGTGGACTACGGGACCGGGGCCGTGATGGGCGTCCCTGCCCACGACGCCAGAGACTACGAGTTCTGGCAAATCCACCAGCCCAACGTCCAGCCCGTGGTAAGTGTTGGGCCCACAAACCTAAGGGATTTGGTCCTTCCTTACACAGAAAAGGAAGGGAAATTGTATGATTGGACTGAAATACCTAATGGGACCGACTTGGGCCCGTACCGCGGGAAGACCGTCGCGGCAGCCGCGGCAGAAATCACGGCCGCGCTTGCACGCCATGGGCTCGGTGCCAGTACCACCAATTATCGTCTTAGAGATTGGCTCATCAGTCGTCAACGGTACTGGGGGGTTCCAATACCAATGATAAATTGTGATAGTTGTGGTACCGTACCAGTACCGGAGGAAGATTTACCGGTAGTTTTACCAAAACTCGAAGGAGATTCGTTCGGTAGAGGCAACCCATTGCCCCATATTGAATCGTTCTATCGTACCAAATGTCCTAGTTGTGGTGCGGATGCCACCAGAGATACCGATACAATGGATACATTTATGGACTCGTCGTGGTACTTTTTCCGGTACTTGGACCCGCGCAATACCACTGCGCCGTTCGAGCGCTCCGCGGTGTCGCGCCACTTGCCGGTCGACATGTACGTCGGAGGTATTGAGCACGCTATTCTTCACCTTTTGTACACAAGATTTATTTCTAAATTTCTAGGTGATGTTGGTTTGTGGCATGGTGAACACAATGAACCAATTAATCAATTGGTTACACAAGGAATGGTTCAAGGAAAGACGTACACCGACCCAGCCACGGGCCGGTTTCTTAGGCCGGACGAGGTGGACGTCGCGGGGCCCACCGTCGTGCTGACCGGCGCGCGTGCCACGGTGTCGTACGAGAAGATGTCCAAGTCGAAGCACAATGGGGTGGATCCGGCCGAGTGTATCAGGAAATACGGAGCCGATGTCACCAGGGCCCACATGTTGTTCCTGGCACCAATTGGGGACGAGTTGAATTGGAACGAGGACCAAATTGTTGGTGTGGAGAGGTGGTTGAAACGGGTCCGTGCCATGGCCGAGCTGGTGCCGGTAGGCGCGGCCGCGGCCGCGGCCAGTACCGCCAGTACAGCCAGTACCACCACCACCAGTACCACCGGTACCACCGCGCCGGCCACCGCGCACGACGTCTCGCTCCACAACGAACTCAACGACTACATCGACAGAATAGCCAAGTCCATCACCGTGGACCTCTCGTTCAATACGGTGGTGTCGGACCTAATGAAGTACACCAACGCATTAAGTGGGGCCATTAAACTGGGCAATTACTCCGACCCATTCTTGTACCACAGTTACAAGAACCTTTTGGTGGTAATGTCGCCAATTACGCCGTGTGTGGCGGAAGAAGCGTGGGAAGTCCTTCATCATCGTGCCAATTTACCGTGGACTTCGATTATGCTTCAAGATTACCCAGAAACAACGAGAATTGAGTCGAGTGATGTTCGCTATAATGTTTTCGTTAACGGTAAGGCGAGACTTTCGTTCGATGGGCCCAAAAGTCTCGTGGAACAGGACGACGGTGCGGTGGTAGAGTTTGTTCGGGGGCAAGGGTTGGAGAAGTTTATAGACGGGAATGTTGTGAAGGTTATAAAGAAGCCTGGGATGATATCTGTGGTGTGCCGCGGGTAGTGGGCCTAGCTGGACCGAGAGTGGACCCAGAGCAGTGGACCGAGAGTTCGCACCAGTGGACCTAGCTCGCACCAGTGGACGTAGAGTTTGCGCGGAAAAGTTCGCACAGTTCGCACAGTTCGCACCTGTGGACCTAGCTCGGCCCACGGCCCAGCTCGACCCAGAGTTCGCACGGCCCAGCTCGACCCAGGCCCCCGCCCTACTATGTACATATATTACACTAATACCTTAACTTATACCTCTTGAAATCTTTACGTCTAATCTTCCCCTCCAGCCGGACCTGGCCTCGTGCCACAATGCTCCGAATCGTACGAGTCTTCGGACTATCCACCGCCACACACTCGTTGTAAAGCGGTTTCAACTGGGCCCATTTCCATTTGAACTGGTACTCAGTACTAACTACTATAGCCAACGCCTCGTCCAAATATTTCATCGCTCCAAGACACTGTACCATTGCTACGGCGAATTGAAAGTCAAGACGGTCCTTTTCCGGCCTGGTCATCGCCTTAAAATGCGTTGATTTACGGTACTGGCCTCTTTCTTCCCATATGGATTGGGCAAGCGAATAGGACGAGTACCTGGCTGCTGCTTTTAGGGCGATTGTGTAGGAGAGCGTGGTACGACGGAGCGGCACGCGGGGCGCGGCGCGGGCCACATGGATAGCGCGCGCAGCGCCTGGTTCCAGTTCCTCTGGCACCAGCTCGCGCGGCGCCCCCGGCACCAGCTCGCGCGGCTCCTCCCACACCGCGCGCGGTACAAATGGGGTCAGCTGGGCCCACCGCTCGCTAAACTCCTCCTGCGACGCAAACTTGGCAGCTATATTTAACCACGTATTATAAGTCTCGATTGTAATCAATTCAGCAGGAATCCACGCCCACATCGCGCGGGACTCGGCCAAGATCTCCGCCGGCGTGGCCAAGTCTAGCACGGGGAGAAGCGGCATCGCACCAAATTGGTCCGTCAATAAACTTCGTCTCAAGTGTCTCCCCTTCGGATGCATCGTCAACACAGGCGGCTCCGCCGTCCGGTCCATTACTCGGGCGTTGGCGTACGCTTGTAGAAGGAAAGTAAACGATTTCCTCGTGATTTGTGGACCCAACTTGGCAAATAACGACCTGGCCATGGCCACATCGCCATCTTTTGCTGCCAAATACACCATGTACTCCACGGTATCGAGAGAAGGGACCCAGTTTTGGGCGTAGATTTCAAGCATAAAGTCCCAGGCCTTGTACCGTAGTTCCTTCCTCGACGTGCACCCTCGTGCGAGGGCCACCAAAATGGGCTGGTTGACGGGGACTTTTTCCACAAACATCTCTTGGTACAAATCCAATGCCTTCTCTATGTCGTCGTTGTTGACGTAAGAAACAATGATGTCTTTGTACGCATCGGTGGTGGGACGAGTGTTGACTGAGAGGAACTTCATCGAGTCAAAAATGCTAACTGCTTGTTTGTGGTCTTTAACTTTGTAAACATAAGTTTTAAGTATGTTACCATATATTTGTGGAGATGGTGAAAGTTTGTGTTCTTTCATTTGTACCAATAACTCTTCCACGCGGGCCAAATTGTTTAGCTTACCGTAGGCGGTGATGAGTGTTTCGTAGGTTTTGCGCGGGAGCTTGGCGGTGGTGGTGGTGAGGCTGGTACCGCTCGCACCACTCGCACCACTCGCACCAATCCTCGCGGCAAGCCGCTCCACCTCGCCCAACGTCTCGTGCGAAAACTCCTTCTGCGCTACCACCGCTTCCATAAACACCTGCAACACCTTGGGCGATACCGCCAAGTTGGCTTCCTTAAACATTTCTTCGAGCTGCTCCATCGCCCCGGGAATATATTGCCGAGGGATTTCGTACACTAATTTTCTTATATCTTTTTCCGGCACGCCGTTAAATCCACCACTTTGACGTAGTGATTGTAGCACCAACGGCCAATTTTGGTCTGTTTTCAGTACCAAAAACTTTGCTGCTAGGCCCAACTTCGCTGTAATTGATGGTGGGAGGTTCACCAGTGGTGTTACCAACAGTGGCAGCGCGAGTGCGTCGTACACCGCGGAAGCCTCTGTGGCCGTGGTACCGCGCAGGTCTTTGTGGGCCGCCAATTCGTCCTGGGCTTTTTGTTCTGCCTTTTCTGCGTCTTTGCGTTCAATAAGCCTTGAAACTTCTTTTGTTAACTCTTTAAGCTCTTGGAATTTCTTTTTGTACTCTTTTTCTCTTTGTAATTCTATTCTATGAGTATCTTCTTTAGCCCATTGATCAAGTTTACGTTTTTTTGGTGGTACAAAAATTCCTCGGGATTGTGAACCATTGATTTGTGTACCTAGCCGAGCTGGCGTGGGTATGCTGGCCCGGTAGAGCCGGTGCCCTCTTGCTGTGCATCTGAACATGTAGATGTGATGAGATGAGGTTAGTTTAACAGTGTGCGCGCAAGTTTACAAATAGAAACTTAAGGTTACAAATACAAAAAAAAAAAAAAAAGACCATACACGACCCCGCGCACAAAAATCGTTAATAAAATTTAATAACCACAAAATCCACAAAAAAAAAACCTAATATCCACAAATTCAAAATGTCAGGTAACGGGCCAGGAAGGTCAAGAACATTATCTGCGCTACCACCGCCAGACCACCACCCTGCGCTTGGGTCGGCGGCGGCGCCAGGATTGGGCGGAATTGGCGATATCCCGCCAGACATGGCGGTACTTCTTCAAACACTAGAAGAAGACTTTACCAATAAATCAATTGATCAATGGACCTACATTAATCGGCGTGAAGAAATCATTCAGTCCATCACCAAATTGCACCAGCAGCAGCAGCAGCAGGTCCAGCTCGACCCAAATACGCTTGAAAAACCAGTTTACCCCCGTAAACCGGCCCAATTCTTGAACGAAACAGACCTGCTGTCTAGTTATTTGGTTGATATTTTAAAGAATAGGTCAAAAGTTTACAAACAAGAACTGGCTTTTGTGGTTTTAGATCACAAAGGTAAAGAAATTAATACAATCACTTGGGAAAAACTTTACCTTAAATCAGTTAAAGTAGCTTATGAAATTAGCCACAAACTCATATTAAAAAACACAGATACAATTATATTATTATACAAAGATGAAGAAGTAATTGAATTTGTGGTTGCATTATTTGGATGTTTTATGGCGGGAGTTACCGCGGTGCCGGTCCACCAGGACGTGGCGTTGCACGAGGTGCTCGATATCATCGGCCTAACTCAGACGAAGCTCTTGCTATACTCTGAGACGGTGGCCAAAGAGTTGGAACGGATGCAGGCCCAAGGCCTGCGTATATCTTGGCCGACCAAATTGATCAGATGGCGTACGACGGACTTTGGGTCGGCGAAAAAGTCCGAGCTACAGTACCGGCCAAAGAGTGGGCCCGCCGCGGGCGGCGCGGACCTAGCGTACGTCGAGTTCTCGCGGTCGCCGGTGGGCGAGCTCCGCGGCGTGGCCCTAAGCCACCGTACCATTGTGCACCAAATGAATAGTCTCAATATGTCGCTACTGAGTCTGCCTAATTCCGATGGGTTAAACAGAAGCCAGACGGAATTTAGGCGGGGGAGAAAGGTTTTCATGGCCACTTTGGACGTACGGTTCAGCATTGGGCTCATTATTGGGGTGCTATTTACCGTGTACTCGGGGAACCTTCTCGTACGAGCCCCGCCTAAAGTGATGGAGATCCAAGGGCTTTACGCCAACATCGTGCTGAAGTTTAGGGCGTCGTTGCTCTTGACCGACTACATTGGGCTTAAACGTGTGACGTACGACTACCAGCAGTCGCCCAATGCCACGAGGTACTACTCCAAAACGCAACGAGTGGACCTATCGTCGGTCAAATGGGTCTTGGTCAATGCGTTGACGGTGGACGGAGAGTTTATGGAGATATTGGCGCACCGGTTTCTTAGGCCGTTGGGGTGTAGCTCGGCCGAGAATGCCGTGGTGCCGATGTTGATATTGAGCGAGTACGGTGGGATGGTTATATCGATGCGGGACTGGATCCGGCCGGAGTGGCGCGACAGTTCGCACGAGAGCCAGCACGAAGGGCACGACGGTGCGCGCGACTCGCACGACAGCCCCCACGACACCGACGGCCAGCTCTTTATCGACAAAGAACAACTCACACGAAACATCATCGAAATCGTACCAGAAGACTCGCCCGACGCGCTCCCCGTCAACCCGTTCGGGTACCCGCTCCCAGACGCCACGCTAGCGGTGGTAAACCCGGAACTGTGTGTGCTCGTGGGCAAGGGCGAGGCGGGGGAGATCTGGGTCGACTCGCCGTGCCTCTCGGGCGGGTTCTACGGGCTCCTCAAAGAATCCAAGCTGATTTTCCACGCCAAGTGCCGTGACGCGGTGGGGGTGCTAGAAATGGACTTTCTCCGTACGGGGCTCCTTGGGTTCCTGTACCACGGCAAGGTGTACGTGCTAGGCCTCTACGAGGACAGAATTAGGCAGAGAATCAGCTGGCTCGACCAACAGGTGTACGCCAAGCTAGGGCGCGCGTTGGTGCTAGGCAACGGCACGCGGTACCACTACTCGTCGCACCTTCTCGCGACGTTGGCCAGCGAGGTGCGCCAGGTCTACGACTGCACGATCTTCGACGTATTTATCGGCAACGAGTACCTCCCTGTGGCCATAGTGGAGGCAGAAGTAATTAGAAAAGTGATTGAACAGGAACCTACCACGACCAATGCCAAATTGGACCCGTCGTACGACCCGGTGCCGTTGAACGAGCCCGTGCTAAACTCCATCGCCCAAAAATGCTTTGATACCTTATACAAGCATCATTTGCTCCGGCTCTACTGTGTCGTGGTGGTGGACTGCGACACTCTCCCTAAAATCATGCGGTCTGGTGGTAGAGAGATCGCTAATATGCTATGTAAAAAGAGGTTCTTGGAAGGAAGTCTTCGTGCCGAGTACGTCAAGTTCTTTGTCCGCAAGTCCATTTCAATGGTACCACACGGCGAGGACGTCATTGGCGGTATTTGGTCGCCGTACGTGCTGCAGCTCCGTGGTGCCGCGCTCGACGCGTTCCCGGCCCAGGTGTCCGCCGCGGCGCTGGTGCCGCGCTCGCTCGACGACCGTACCGGCGCCCCGCTAACCGACTTCAAGTCCATCGTCGATATCCTCAAGTTCCGCGTGGGCCAGTCGCCCGACGCCGTGGCGTACCAGAACCTCGACCACTCCGGCAAGACGTCCAAGCCGCTAACCTGGAAGAAATTGGAACTACGCATCTACGCCGTGTGCCAGTACCTCGTGGACAAGGCCGTCGTCCCACCGGGGAAGTACGTTATCGTGATGTACTCACTACTGGAAGAATTTGTTATCGCTATTTATGCTTGTTTAATGTGTGGGCTCGTGCCAATCCCCGTGCTACCGTTCGACCTGAACCGCATTGGCGAGGACCTCCCGGCGTTTGTCGGGGTGATCAAGGATTTCGACGTGGACGACATTTTGGTCAACGAAGAGGTCGAGAAGTTCCTTAAGTCCGGCCCCGTGGCCGATAGTTTAAAACGAATGAACGTACGGAAATACCGCCATTTGAAGATCAAAAATACCACCAAATTATCCAAGGTGTCCAGCGTAGCGTCGCTCCACTCCAAGCTCGCACGACACCAGGCCGCGGCGCGGTTCCGCGCAGACGACTCCACCGCGCTCGTCTGGCTAAACTTCACTTCCGACCATTACCGGGTCGGTGCGGTGTTGACCCACAGAAATATCATTGGAATTTGTAAAGTTTTTAAGGAATCGTGCAATTTAAGCTCTCGTTCCGCCATCGTGGGCTGCGTCCGCCACGCCAGTGGCATTGGCTTTGTTCAATCGTGCCTTTTGGGCGTGTTCCTTGGTACCACGACGTACCTCTGCTCGCCGGTCAGCTACGCAGAGAATCCGCTCGCGTTTTTCCTCTCGCTAGCACGGTACCGTGTTAAAGATGTGTTTGTTACCGAGCAAATGTTGAAGTACGCCGCCATAAAGTTTACGCCGAAGGGCTTTAATCTTTCGTACCTTAAGAACATGATGATTAGTACCGACGGCCGTGTGGAGATCGACCTATTACGCAAAATAGCGAAGGTTTTCCAGCCTACAAAGCTCTCTGCTGCGTCCATGTCCACTGTTTATAACCATTGCTTCAATCCCGTGGTACTGTCCCGGTCCTATATGACCGTGGCTCCGGTCGACTTGTACCTTGACCCGGTGGCTTTACGTCAAGGTTTTGTGTCTATTGTTAATAAGGTCGACTGCCCCAATGCTTTACACGTCCAGGACTCCGGGATGGTGCCGGTTTGTAGTGAGATAGCCATAGTCAATCCCGAGACCCGCCGGGTGTGCCGTGAGGGTGAGTTTGGTGAGATTTGGGTCGCTAGTGATGCCAATTTGGCGGGATTTACCAATGGTCCCAAAGGTCCACTGGACCTGTTTATTGCCGGTCAGTTTGAAGGGGTTCTTGCTGATGGTGGGGTCAAGTACTTGAGAACGGGAGATTTGGGGTTTTTGCATCATATTTCCGTTACAAGAACCGGGGGTGGGGTAACTGCAGGTGGGGCAGGTGGAGGTGGAGTAACTGCAGGTGGAGTAACTGCAGGTGGAGTAACTGCAGGTGGAGTAACTGCAAGTGGAGCAAATTCAACCACCACCAACCCCTCCACCTCCCCAACTACAACCTTCCAACCTCTATTCGTCCTAGGTAAAATCTCCGAAACTTTCGAAGTAATGGGCCTCCATCACTTCCCCATCGACATAGAAAATACCATCGAACTGTGCCACCTGGATATCTTCAATAACGGCCTGTGCATCTTCAAATGCTCTGACTATATCATCGTGGTATGTGAGTCCAAAAGGAAGCGGAACTTCGCCAGCTTGGTCCCAATGATCGTTAACACCGTGCTAAGTAAGCACCATTTGATTGTGGATATAGTAGCATTCATGAAGAAAGGTGAATTCCCCATCTCTCGTCTTGGTACCAAGCAACGGGCCCGTATCATCGATGCTTGGGTCCAAGGAGTCATACCAATCAGTGCTCAGTACGGTATCAATTATGGGGAGAATAGTATGATCCAATTGGTCAAAGAGATTGATGAAGTGGCACGAGATAATCCTGTGACGGGGCTAAAGAACCCTGCGATGTCGTACTATAATCATGACGATGTATTTGAGGATGGGCCTAGTTTGGTATTGAACGAAGGGCCAGGGTTTGATCAACATGGACATCAAGCATTTTTTCAGATGTAGGTTAATTGGACAAAAAGAAACATCTGACACAAAAAGAAATATCTGAGACACAAATAACATGAAACAAAAATGACACAAACATCTGAGACATCTGAAACATCTGAAACATCTGAAACATCTGAAACATCTCACACATCTGAAACATCTGAAACATATCACATCTCACACCATACAGCTGAAACATATCACATCTCACACCTCACATATCACACCTCACATCACGAATAAACAACATGAAACACCCCACCTCTGACCATCCTATATAAAGTACCTTCCTCCTCCCTTTTTCCTCCCTTCTTTTACCTTCTCCCTTCTTTTACCTTCTCCCTTCTTTTACCTTCTTCCATGGCGTGCACAACTCATAAACAAACAAAGGTACTCCACTAAACTTTCGTGGCTGTACCAGCCGCGCACTATCACCAAATCATCACAACCAAAATCTTCTCATCGCAATGAAACGTTCAGTATCTCCAACAACAACAACAAAAGCATCCAAAATAAAACGAATTGTGGATTTTATCACGTTTGATATCCTCAACTCCCCCCACCAACAACCGCCACCAACTTCCCGCTTCGAAAACGAGCCATTGCCGCCCCAAAGAAGGAGACTTTCTCTACAAAGGTCTAATCAAATTAAGAGCTCAGTTCCTAGATCCTCGGTAGATTACTCAAATCATTCTTCAAAATATGAAGAGTACCTCCAGAAAGTCGTGCAAGAAGATACAGAACTCAACAATGACTTGGAAGTAAGAGCTTCTCAACCAACAGATACTAATTCCCATCATTCAACAGATTCACCTATTCCTGATATTGATATGGTTAAAAGGCAACTGATTAATATGATTAATCATTTACAAGATTCAGATACTGAAGATTCCGAATCACCTTTGATAATTGAACACGAATTTGCTCCTTTATATAGAGATTCTAATGGGAATTTAGTTAGACCTCCATTTATTAACCTTGATCCAAGAGAAAGGTATCAATTACTTCAACTTAAAAAGTCTATTCAAGCATCTCAAGAGTTACAAGCAAGATTAAAGTATATGGTGAATCCTAATGAAACCAAAACTTCCAAAAATGGTGTAGAAACTTCTACTCAAACATTTAATCAATATCATTTAAAGAAGTTAAATTATAAAGTAACCAAACCTAAACTGTTGAAGCAAAAGAAAGGACCAGGAGTTTTCAGTGGTGAATTTTTGTATGAAGTTGAAGAAAATCCACAAAAAGGGTATTTAGGTAAAATGAGTAAACCTAAATTTAATGAACAAGTTAAGACATTTGAACCTTCAGAGATTAAATTAGATGATGATTATATTGCAAGGACTGAAAAGATCTCTGATTTGATTAAATTGAAGGAAAAGAGTATAGGAAATGGGACAGGGCCAGGTCCAAGTGGAGGGTTTGATTTTAGGATTAATAAAGGAGATATGGAGAATTTGATTAATAGGAGAAAGGAGGATGAGGTTAGGTATGTAGCGAAGGAGCCAGAGGCTAAATCAGAGGAGCCAGGGGCTAAATCAGAGGAGCCAGGGGCTAAACCAGAGGAGCCAGTAGCCAAATCATTCAATTTTGGGGCAAAACCGGCAGAACCGAAACCAGAGAAGAAACCAGAAGCAAAACCAGAAGCAAAACCCTTTAGTTTTGGGGTCAAACCGGCTGAAGACACAAAATCTGAGACTAAACCCTTCAGTTTTGGTGCTAAATCGACAGAAGAACCCAAAAATGAGACTAAATCCTTTAGTTTTGGGGCTAAACCAGCTGCGGAAACTAAACCCGACACTCCATCATTCAGTTTTGGTGATAAATCTGCTACAGACGCTAAGACTGCCACTCCATCGTTCAATTTTGGGGCCAAATCTGCCCCAGAAGCTAAACCAGAGGCCAAACCCTTCAGTTTTGGTGATAAATCTGCTACAGAAGCAAAATCTGACACTCCATCATTCAATTTTGGTGCTAAATCGACAGAAGAACCCAAAAATGAGACTAAATCCTTTAGTTTTGGGGCTAAACCAGCTGCGGAAACTAAACCCGACACTCCATCATTCAGTTTTGGTGATAAATCTGCTACAGACGCTAAGACTGCCACTCCATCGTTCAATTTTGGGGCCAAATCTGCCCCAGAAGCTAAACCAGAGGCCAAACCCTTCAGTTTTGGTGATAAATCTGCTACAGAAGCAAAATCTGACACTCCATCATTCAATTTTGGTGCTAAATCGACAGAAGAACCCAAAAATGAGACTAAATCCTTTAGTTTTGGGGCTAAACCAGCTGCGGAAACTAAACCCGACACTCCATCATTCAGTTTTGGTGATAAATCTGCTCCAGAAGCAAAATCTGACACTCCATCATTCAGTTTTGGTGCTAAATCTGCTCCAGAAACTAAACCAGAGGCCAAACCATTCAGTTTTGGTGCTAAATCTGCTCCAGAAGCAAAATCTGACACTCCATCATTCAGTTTTGGTGATAAACCGGCTGCAGAACCCAAATCTGACACTCCATCATTCAATTTTGGTGCTAAATCGACAGAAGGACCCAAAAATGAGACTAAATCCTTTAGTTTTGGGGCTAAACCAGCTGCGGAAACTAAACCCGACACTCCATCATTCAGTTTTGGTGATAAATCTGCTACAGAAGCAAAATCTGACACTCCATCATTCAATTTTGGTGCTAAATCTGCTCCAGAAGCAAAACCATTTAGTTTTAGTACTAAAACAGAACCCAAAACAGAATCACCATCATTATTTAAACCAGAAAAGAGCTCACCTAAACCAACGTTTAATTTTGGAGAAACAAAAGCACCAACATTCAATTTTGGAGAAACAAAAGCACCAACATTCAATTTTTCAGGTGATAAATCAAAAGAAACAACACCAATTGCAAGTTCAATAAAACTGGCGTCACCATTTGGAGATAAGACGACGTTTAATTTTGGAGAGAAACCATTTGGAGGTATTAGTATGCCTAAATCAGCACCATTACCAGCACAAGGAGCACAAGCACCACAAGCATCACAAGCATTTGCATCGAGTCAACCAAGTTTCCAATTTGCTAATGGGATAACACCGATAAAACCACCGTCGAGTAATCAATTTGGGTTTGTTTCTAGGAGTAATACTGCGACGCCTGAATTTCCTGCAGCAGGACAGGCAGCAGGACAGGCAGCAGGACAGGTGACACCTTTTGGTCAAGGACAGGCTTTTGGACAGGCTTTTGGACAGGTAGGACCTGGGCAAGGGCCTTCGCCGGCCAATAGGCCCAATAGGAAGATAGCTCAGATGAGAAGAAGGAGGGGAATGTAGGGAGAGGATGTAGAGGAGAGGATGTAGAGGAGAGTATGTAGAAATATAGAGGCCAAAGGACTGAGCTGGTATAGCACCAAACACCAGTACACCGCATCCACACACCCACTCGGTAGACACACGCCCTTGGATTCTACAGGAAGATAGAATAGATAAGAAGGAGAGAGAGAAGAATATGTAGAAATATATAGAATACAGAGGTCCAAAGGACCAGTGGAGGTACCTGTTAGTAATTAGATATACTGTACTGCAGATAGTTGGTTACTATATACAGGATCTATATCTGAAACATTGTATTTATATTGTAATAGCCTAATCCGGTATTAAATGGAATAATCTGAAACACCCACATGTTGGACTATATAAATAGGGCTGATTGTATGAGAAGGAGAGTAGAGAAGACGTAGATATTGGAGACATCAGTAAGTATAAAGTATAATAACTATTAATTGACACTATAAGAATATAGAGTCAAGAAAATAGAGAACATTTACGATCTCTATAATGTACTATAACATAAAGATACCTCTATAACGGATAAAGCCCGTATAGAATAAAACTTTTATACAGGAGAAAACCCGTATAGATTAATAGTACCCTCCACAACACCAGGACACCATACGGTAGAGACACGCCCGGGAGAAGAGAGAATATAGAGCACCGAACACCAGCACACCAGAGTACAGAACACCACACACCAACAATCTCACAAGATCTACGTGCGCGCACCGTTCTCCACCTATCTTTCCCATATGAAAAATTCACCCTATATAAAACCACCAGCAACCCCAAACTCCACAAATTAATTTACAATGGTAGAATATAGACCTGGTAGAATCCAGTCAATTAATGCTAACCAAGAAATCGTCCTTAAACAAACTTATGCTTACCTATTAAAGTACTTTGGGTACGAGATAAATATTGGTACGGAAGACTTGGCCTATGACGAGTGCTTTATCAGTTCATTAAGGTCGACAGAATTGAGTGAAAGTGGGAATTCTGCTTTAAATTATGGCTTGGTTCGAACCGGTACCAATAAATCAACGGCTTCGTCACATATTTCCCATAAAACTGGTGCTAGTGCAGCTCTTAGTACGTTTAGTAAGAAGAAGAAGGTACCAAAGAAGCTGGAAGACGCTAAAAGACACGCCCCGGAAAATTCCCCTAGAATGCAGTACATCCAAACGCAATCTTCGTTTGAAAAATACAAATCTGTGGACATTGACCCCAAAGTGGCTTATGTTTTTGCACAATACTACCACAATACTTTTGATGATAGCGAAGATTACATGAGTGATAATGAAGACTACGCCGATGACCTGGCCAGTTTGGACTCATTTGTGACTGCTGCTTCGTCCATTGTTGAGCCCGACATGTCTGCGTTCAAGCCTAGTGCTAAACCGAAGCTTACTGGCTACGATTCCGAACTGTTTAGTGTCAAGCCTAACTTGTCGATTCTTCCGTGTACTTCATCCTACGACAACAAAAAGATCCACAAGGCGTTGTTCCAAGGGTCTAGAAACGATGCTTTTGACAACTTTGTGCTCAGATTCATTAGAGCAAGAAAGTTCAAGCCAGAAGACGCTATTGCCATGATGACCAAATCGTTGGACTGGAGGTTATCAAAGTTCACACCGGAGGAGTGGCTATTCGAAGGTGACGCCCCATCGTACGTTTTCGACAAGAATAAGGCGTTTGTTCGTAACTTTACTTCCCAGAAATCGTACGTTCGTGGTGTAGATAGACAAAGAAACCCACTTTTCTTCTTTAAGGCCAAAAAGCACTTGATCTCCGAGTCGCCGTTGGCCGACACTCAACGGTTTGCAGTGTTTACTATCGAAAGTTGCAGATTGTTCTTAAGAGACATCAATGATTCCGTCGATACCTGCTCCATTGTGTTTGATTTGACGGGATTTTCGTTGAAAAACGCCGATTATAATGCAATCAAGTTCTTGGCCGAGGTGTTTGAAGCTCATTACCCGGAGTGTTTGGGTTGTATATTGATTTTTAATGCTCCATGGATCTTTTCCACCGTTTGGAACGTTATTAAGAACTGGTTGGATCCTGTGGTTGCTTCAAAGATCCACTTTACCAAAGACTTTAAGGAATTGAACAAATTCATCGATAAAGAAAACATTCCTGACTATATGGGAGGTGAAGACAGTTACGATGGAGAGTATCCAGTACCAACTGAAAAGGATACCCACTATATGAAGCAAAGAGACGGCCAATTTGTCAAATTGATGAAGGAAAGAGACCAATTGTACATGAAAATGATCACCACTACTAAAAGATGGATTGAGTCTACTTCCCCGGAAATCAGTGACAAGTATTTAGGTGATAAGATTGAATTGAACAAGTTATTAGCTGAGAACTATATTGAATTGGATGGGTACTTTAGAATGCCAGGGTTTTACGATAGAAACGGTTCATTGAAGCAGATCCGGTGTTAGGGAGGGGTTCTAGGAAGGGGTTCTAGGGCCTGTGGAGAAGGTGTATTTTTGTTTAGTTGAATATAAAATGTAGTTTGTATGGGGCAGAGGTTCTGGGGCAGAGGTTCTGGGGCAGAGGTCCTGGGGCAGAGGTCCTGCAGGGTGGACCCTCGGCACTCCTCTTTGAGCTTATCTCCGTCGGTCCTACATGATGGGCCCTCGGTCCTCGGTACTCTGCTCCCCTCGGTTCTGTGTGGTAGTGCCTGGTCCAGCTCCCTCGGTTCTGGTGGTGCCTCGTCCAACTCCATCCCCCTTTGGGCTTATCTCCGAGCCCTGTTTCACATCTCGGCCGTATCCCCTTTAGGTTCCACCCCCCGACCCTATCCCCATTAGGCTCCACTTCCGATCCATTCCCGATCGTATCTTATCCTCCATCTATAAATATTCCCCCTATAAATACCCCATCAATTCCCTTCAATTCCCTTCAATTCTATCAATCTAATCAAAATGTCACATATTAATATCTCAGGTAAAGGTTATGGTACAATGTCAATGACTTGGACTCCTAATCCACAACCTTTAAATGAATCAATTGATTTATTAAACTATGTAACTGGAAAGTACAACGTTACATTTATTAGTGGAGCAGATTTTTATCAATTTGATCCACAATTTCTGAATGTTAAATTACTTGCAGAATTTGCAAAACAAGCAAATGATCCAGAACTTGTAATTTTTATTAAAGGTGGTTATAGTAAAGAAACTCGATTACCAGATGGATCAAAAGAATCTATAGATAATAGTATTAAAGAAATAGTTTTAGCATTTAAAGATGTTAAAATTAAACCTAAAATCTTATTTGGAATTAGCAGATTTGATCCTAATGTACCTTATGAAGATACAATTTCATACATTTATGAACATGTTAAGAATGGAGATATTCAAGGAATTCTTGTAACTGAAGTTTCAGCTGATAAGATTAGAAAAGCAGCTAAAGTTGCACCAATTTCATTATTAGAATTGGAATTTTCATTATTTTGTCAAAATTTACTTTATAATGATATTATGTCAACAGCTGCAGAATTAAATATTCCAATTGCTTGTTATTCACCTTTATGTAGAGGAATTTTAACTGATAATGCAGCTGGGAATCCAGATTTCTTATCAACAATTGATGAAAAAGATCTTCGTAAAGCAATTGGTTTAGAGAAATTTACACCTGAAACTTTTGAAAAAAATAGGAAATGTCTTTTAAAGTTACATGATTTTGCTCATAATGTTAAAAACACAACTTTAGAATCTTTAGCTTTAAGTTATATTGACAAAGTATCAGAAAGTAAACATTTTGAAGGAATTGATAATATTCCTAAATTGGTTGCAATTCCAAGTGGTAGAACTAAGGAAAAGGCTGATAAGAATTATCAATTGGTTGATATCAGTGATGAAGAATTGGACCAGATCCAAGGCATTTTAAGGGACGATAAGGTTGTTGGAAGGAGATACAATGAGATGATGACGAGTAAAGGGTTAGCTGTTGAGTAGGGTGATGGTTTATATTAATATATGATTTGTGAAGATGTAACGGAGGACACGGACCAGGCCTCCTTCTATTGTGCGCAGTAGAAGCTCTCCACTAGACTCAGTCCGCTGGACTCAGTCCGCTGAACTCAGACCTCGTTCTATTATGCGCACTCTTTGAGGCTGTTACTGAACACTCTTCGGTAGGCACACGACCCGGGACTTTCACGCCTGAAGTCCTGGAAGAAGTTTTCGGCTGATAGGCCTCAGCTCATATGCCTCAGCTCTCTTTTATGCGCAGGCAAGCTCTTTATTATGCGCGGCAATCTATTATGCACACTCTCTGAGACTGTCATTGAGCTCTCTTCGGTGGGAACACGGCCCGAGACTCTCACTCTTATGCTCTCAGACCCATGCCTCTACCCCCGTCTCAGGCCCCAATCTCAGGCCCCAGTAATGCCCCAGCCATGCCCTGATAACTACGGCCCATTTGAGTGGTTTCCCAAACTGAATCAGTGCAATTCATCTGATCCTACCACTAATTGATCAGGTACACGCCCTCCCTCACACCCTTACACTCGCACCTCACACCTCACACTCAGTCCCTCTTTATACACACTCCATGTCACGAAGGTCTACAAGAAGAAACTATACAGAACGTCTAGAAAACAACGAACAAGACGATTTCGATGACGAACAAGAAGTCACAAGGTGCATTTGTGGCAACGAAGAACTAAATTCCGACGGTATCAACGATAACTTGGCCGACTTGTTATTAAATGAGTACCTGATAAAGATTGATCAAGGATTGTTTATTCAATGTGATAAATGTTCTGTTTGGCAACATGGATATTGTGTTGGGTTGTTTATCAATGAAGACGTCCCCGATAAGTATTGGTGCGAGTTGTGCAAACCCGAATTGCACTTGTTTGTTAATGAATCTAATGATACAACTAGAACTCTATATAAACCTGTTAATGATAAGAGGAAAAAGTTAATGATTGAAGATGAAAAGAGCAATAAAAGAAAGTTGACTAGGAAAGATAGGAGAAATTATGATTATGATGAGCAATTACAAAAAGCTATAAAGGAAAGTACAGAGAAAGATCAAGAGGAATTAAAAGAGCTACCAAAAGAGCTACCAAAGGAAGAACTTGAACAGGAAGTACCAAAAGAACTAAAACAAAAAGAACCAAAACAAAAAGAGTCAAAACAACAAAAACAACCAGACGAAATTCAAAGAAATCCACCATCTCCAATAGATGAAGAAGATGAAATTGAAGCAGAAGATGAAGGAGAAGAAGAAGAAAGAATTCAAAGTCCTAAAAAGAAACCAATTAAAAGAGTTAAAAAGAAAGATACAAAGAAAAGAAAATTAGAAACTCCTACATTTACTAAAGAAGAACTAATAAACCAATCATCAAAACCAAGATTTGTAAGTGAAAAGTCAAGTATTTATGAATTAAGGAAAAGAATTAATGCTATATTGGAATGGTTAAATAGATCTCAATTGGAATTAGAAGATGAAAACAATGGCATTTATAATGATAATCAAAAATTGATGCAACTTTTAACTGAAAAGATTTTGAATTGGGAACAAAAGTATGGAAAGTATGCACCGTAATGTCGTGAATCCTGCATGTCTTGAATCCTGCATGTCTTGAATCCTGCATGTCTTGAATCCTGGTCTTAGATATCTTTTTCGAGATCTTCCAACCACTGGTTACTGTTCAACACTTTATCACCTCCAATAATCAAGTTGATTCTATTATTTCCCTTATTAATTTCTTCAACTATTCTTGCCTCTTCATATGTAACTCCTCCTTTAATATATATAATGATATCTTGAACAGAATTTGTTGTAGAGATATTCTCTGGTACTAATGTGTTCAAACCATCTATCAACCCATTTTGTTCAATGAATTTCATGATAAATTCTTTAATTGGTGGTTTATACTGTAAGAAAATATTATTATCAATATTATTTGAAACAGAATTGAAATTTTTAAAGAATTTCTTAAAATTACCTTCTTGAATTGTTTCTAATTTGATATTTTTAAACCTTTTACTAAAATTCTTTAATAATTTGATTTGAACTAAAGAAATTGAATCACTCAATTTATTTAAAAATGGTTCAATTTCTTTAAATCTAATTGAATATAATAATAATAATTTGATTTTATCATTTATTTCAATTGGTTTATTTAGAAGATCATTCAATTTATCATTTATAAATTGTTGATTCTCTAAATTACATACAATTATTTGTTGTAATTCACTTATTTCCCAAAGATTTTTAGTTGATATTTGATTATCTAATTCAGTTATTAAATTCAAGTGTTTTAATATATTATTCAGCTTTTTCTTAAAATCTGGTAACCTTGTTAAGATTTTTTTCAATTCTATCAAATTATTAGTCTTTAAATTATTATTATTTGAATCATTTTTAAATATTTCAATTTTTTTTTGAAATGATTCAGTTAAATCTCCATAATTTAAATATTTAAAATCTTTATAAATTTCATCATTTTCATTAATTATTATCTTTTCATTGTTTATTTGACAAACGTTTTTATCAATTCCAATTAATTCATTAATCATTGATTGATAAGTCCATGGATTAATTAATGGAGTTATTGGATCATTAAATCTATCTAATAATAATAATAAAGGTGGTACATCATTATTTAAATTATCAAATAAATTATTATTCAAATTTGAATTGATTTGATATAATAATTCACTTGATAATTTCTTTAAATCAATTGAATTATTTTCAAATTTAATTATTGGTAATTTTTTAATTGATAGTAATAAACTAATTAATTTATTCAGTTCTTCGATTATTGAATTTGTGTTTATTTCAAATAGATTGTTATTGATAACATAATAATCTTGAAAGATTTCAATTATATTTGTAATTACTTCAAATTTATCAAACTCTGCTAACTTCTCTAATTGATTCTTGTTAACTATATTACTGAAGTATACCTTATACTCGTTGAAATGAGGTTGGTTTAGCTCCTGTGCCACCATCTCGATCGACTCCTGCGTTGGCTTAACGTATATAATACAATTTAAGTGCTTTAAAGTATCTAACTTATGGTGATTATCTATCAACTCGGTTAATACTATATCTTGCTGTAATAGTTGTGTTTGCGTATAACACGTGGAAATCACTTGCATTGTGTGCAGATCTAGCACCAAGACCTTTCCCTTGGCCGGGGCGGTCCATTCGTCCTTGAATAGCTTGTCAAAGTAAACTTCATTGACCTTGTATAAGTCCATAGTCATGTTGGGATAGTAGGGACGGTTAGAGAGGACAGTTGGAGAGGGCGCGCACAGTTGGAGAGGACGTTCGCGCACAGTTGGAGAGGACGTTCGCGCACAGTTGGAGAGGACGTTCGCGCACAGTTGGAGAGGACGTTCGCGCACAGTTGGAGAGGACGTTCGCGCACTGGCACCACTTTATTCCGAGACTCTACATAGTATTACTGAGCGCGCACTGAGCGCGCACTGGCACCACCCACTGACACCACCTCACTATAAATGAGACTCTACATAATAGTACTTTGATAAAGGCTCTACAGGACCTGGCTGCTCGTGTTTAGGATAAATGTTTTTAAACTCATTAAACTCAACCTGTCTCCCACTACTCTCAGGGAAGTATTCCTGCAACTTTTCATTGACATCGTTCAATACTTTCAGATACTCCAAACCCAGATCAATAGCGGTTATTTCATTAACTAATTCTTCAATATTATCTTCATATTTATCAACTAATTGATCGAAATCCTTAAAATGTTTCTTCAAGAATACATTTTTCGTTTTTTGGGAATTCAATTTGAATATAATTTTGGGATTATTAGAATTTGGTGAAACATTATTATTATAAAATTCAATAATTTCATCTTTAGTTATATTTTTAATTAATTCAATTAATTTATCATTAATTTCAAAATCATAATAATTATCAGTAATATAATTCCAAAATTTATTTGATTCTTCATTTAAATTTTTTAATTTAATCAGTTTTTTTTCAATTAAAGAATTTTTAAAATTATTAAAAGTTAAATCATCCATTTTAATTAAATAATCATTCATATTAAAAAGGAAATTTTCAATTCTTTTCCGAAGATAATTACAACTTTTTTCTGATTGAATCAAGATTCTATAACCAAAATAACTTCTTGAAGATTTAATACTTGAAAATACAACGTAACCTAATTGTTCTTTAGTTCTTAATTGATTAAAACATGGTTCATGAAAGATATTAATTAATAAATCAGCTAATGATCTATTTTTATAATCTAATAATGAATTAAATTGAATAAAATATTCAATACATGAATTAATATTATTAATATCTTGTAAAGGTAAATCAATATTAACTATATCATTATTAATATGGGATTTTAATCTAATTAATTCATTAATTTTATCAATAGATTTATCAATAATATTGAAATTATTAAAATTATCTTGTAATAATATAATCATTTTATTTAATTGATCAATATTAATATTACCAATTATTAAAGATTCAATAAATAATTTATCCCAAAGTGAATTATTAATAAATTCAATTAATTCATTAAATTTAATATCTTTTAATTTAGAAATCTTATCAATTGTTAAATAAGTTTTTTCATTAATTAATGTTAAAAAATTATTATTTGCTTGTAAATAAGGTACTTCAAATCCAAAATTTTTAAAATCTTGTAAAAATTTATCTTTAATAATATTAAATTTATTAATTGAAGGTTTAAAATTAATTAATTTATTTAAAATTTCTTTTAATAATATTGAAATTTTATCATTATAACCAGATAATTTAATTAATATACCATCTCTCCATTGATTAATATTAAATGATAATCCAACCATTGAAGCATAATAATTAATATCATTTAATTCATCATCAAATAATTCACAAAAAAGTTGTGTTTTAATTAATGATTCAATATTATTATTTGAATTTGGTAAATGTAATAAAATTGATATTGATAATTTTGGTATATTAAATTGATCATCTTGTTTAAACCAAATTTGATATTTTAAATCATCTTTAATTAACCATGGATGTTTAATTGGATTGCCATTTTTAATTCCATAAATTTCAAAATTTTCTGGTATAAAATCATTTTTAATTGGGAAATTAAATGATGAATTTAATTCAACATTATTTAATTCTTCAATTTTTTTTAAACAAATATTTTCAATTGAATATTCAGTTCCATACCATTTTTCAATATTTGATAAATTATTAAAATTTTTTGAAGTTAATTGAATTCTAAAATTATTTGATGTTAAATATTTACCATATTTTTGAATTTCTTTTGAATTAAATTCAATTTTAGTTTGATGATTTAAAATATTTTCTCCTGGTATAAATTTTGAAAATTTATATAAATTATTACTTAATTTACTCGTTGTTGAAGAAGCATTTTGTTTTTGACTGAATTTAAAATTAATATTTAACATTTGTTTAATTTCATTAAATAACCAAAGTTTTGGTTCTTGAGATTTAATTAATTTTAAATATTGGAATATTGAAATTATTATATCATTATAATTTTCTAAACCTTTTAAAGTTAAATCACATTCAATTACAAATATTGAAGAATTTGAACAAACTTTCATATTCCCTGCACTTAATGAATTAATTAAACCTTTGGAATTAAGATAATAATAAATAGATCCTTTACTTTCATGACCTATTAAATGAGAATAATAAGATGCTGGTAAATATTTCCAATCATTTTCTTCATTTGATGGGATCATAAATGTTAATTCTAATTTATTTGAATCCATAATTGATTTAGCTTTAATTAATTTATTTAATTGATCTTGTTCATAAATTAAATTTGAATAATTTGGTGTTGATAAATTTTTATTCTTAATTGATGAAAATTTATCAACTGCCCAATTTGTTAAAATATTTAAATCTTCTTTACCTAAAATAACTAAATTCATTAAATTTGATGAATAATTACAATTATAAAATTCAATTAAAACATCTCGAACATTATTAAATCCTAATGTATTTAAATTACCTGTTGAAAAATGATTAAATGGATGTTTTGGATTTGATGTCAGTTTATCTAATTGATAAAATCTCCAATTATCATTTTGTAAATTCTTTTTATTTTCACTATCAACTGCATTGATTTCCCTATCTTTACAACTTTCATCAAATAATGGTTCGATGAAAAATTGTGCAAATCTATCTAATGATCCTTCTAAGTATGATGAATTAACTTCAAAATAATAATTGGTATGTTCAAATGCCGTATAAGCATTAGAATGTCCTCCATGTTTGGATAAATACGATGAATATTCATTTTCTTCTGGGTATTTCTTTGTCCCCATAAATAATAAATGTTCACAGAAATGTGCTAATCCTGGTACTTTATAATATGAATCTTTATAAGATCCAACGTTAACATCTAATGCTGCTGATGATTTATCAGTGGTAGGATCATGAATTAACAACACTTTTAATTCGTTTTCTAATTGAATCAATCTATAAGATCTATCATCTAATAAAGGTTTTTCAATATCTGTAGCCAAACTTGTATACATTTTTCAAGTACTGGGAAGAAGTTAAATGGCAAATTTGGTTCGCGATACCGCGGGTTTAATGTGGCTGCTAATAACCTCAAAGGTTAAATCTATGCATTATCAGCCAAAATTGACAAATTATTTAAAAAACTACTTATTAAATATTCTAATGAATCTAATTTAGTAAAGATACTTAGAATAATAGGATCTGCTGATGATACATCGAATTTTTTATTGATCATCACCACATTATTATTGAACGTGATGCATTTGGTTATATAGTCCATAGGATCATATTTTGGTTTTAATTGGAGGTGATTGAGGAAATTATTGACCAAAGAATGATTGTTGAAGTCGCTTGCTTTAATATCCGATGCGGGTTTGGGTGTACTGGTGCCGGAGTTGTCATTTGAGTTGTCATTTGATCCGTGTTTACTTGCTAATTTCATCTCTTCTCTTATATTATCCACATAAGATCTCCCATTGGTGATTTCACTCCATGGATGTTCCGTTACAATATGTAATTTCTTCAAATCAATGCATATTTCAGTTTGGTTAATGTACAAGTCCATTGATAAGTTTGGAGTTAAAGGTGGGTCGAAATATTCCGTTAAAAAAGTATTTTCTGGGAAAACCAACTTGGGATCCAATGGTAATTGTAAATTCTGCTTTGCTATATTGATATTATTCATTAACTTATTAAATAACTCCATTAATTTCATATGATCATCACTACATAGATCAATTCTTTTAAATTCATTTAATGTATCAATTGATTCATCAATTGCGTTTTTACACACCGACAATTGCGCCAAAAGAATCGGCCGGTTCAATACAAGTTTATTAATCACCTTATTAAACTGATTATCTTTAATACTAATACTTAACTTTGTAATAAATAGTCCATCTCTAATAAGTATCCCTTTAATACTATCACCGCGCGAAGTAATAGGAAGCTTTATACCTGCTTCTTTCACCTCATTTTGCGAATTATATATCAATAATTTCGAACATACCTGTAGTGTCTCTACTATTTGAGCAAATTCTGGGTATATTATTGAAGATATGTACCAATGAAGCTCCTTGTGTGCTGATTCTGCTTGTACAGATGGTAGCGCACTAAACATAAGGTTGAGTTTTACGGTTGAGTTTTGTTTTTCTGCGCGCGCAAACTGTAAAAAAAAAGATAAAGAGTATCTGGTTCGCGCACGACCTCACGCGCGCAAAACTTTCGACTCCCTTCTTCACCAGCCAATCAGCATCCACCTACCCAGCACCTCCCTCTTCTTCAACAAATAAACACTCTTTTTACCCCTTCTTTAATACAGGATTTGTTATATACAAGAAAAAAAATTAAATTCTCATGCTGGAACCTTCAACTTCAAATGAAAGGGCCAATATAATGAATGGACGAGGTCTTAGCGGCTCGAACTTGTCAGCCATGGCGCCTCATGTTCAGCAGTACCAGCAGCAACAACAGCAGCAACAACAACAACAACAACAACAACAGCAGCAACAACAACAACAGCAGCAGCAACAACAACAACAACAGCAGCAGCAGCAATTGGCACAAGATTACCAGCAAAACGCCATGTATTCAGAGGACCCTAACAACCATTTCAGGGCATTCCATCAGTTACAGCAGCAGCAACAACATCAAGTACAGCAATTACAGCAACAACAACAACAAGCACAGCAGCAAATTCAACAATTACAGCAAGCGGCAGCAGCGGCTAATGCACATAGATTACCACAATTCAAGCCAGAAGAATTTGGAGTAACGCATCAACAGCAACTGCAACAACAACAACAACAACAACAACAACTGCAAGTACCACAACTGCCACTGCAAACACAACAACAAGCATCAACGGTATTACACTCTAAATATTTAGAAAATGAAATCATTAAAACGTTCCCTACCAAACCAGAATTAGTTAAATTTGTTAAGAATGTATTAAATGATGAAGAACAATGTAGAATAGTTATTAATTCATCTAAACCAAAAGCTATTTATTTCCAATGTGAAAGATCAGGACAATTTAGAACTACAGTTAAAGATTCAAGTAAAAGGCAAAGAGTTGCATATACTAAAAGAAGTAAATGTGGTTATAGATTAGTTGCAAATCTTTATCCACCAGATAAAGATAGAAGAAGAATTAAAGATTCATCATCACCTTCATCACCAACTCTTAAGAATTTATCAGGATTTGAAAGAGATTCAATTGATGAAAATAATGAAATGTGGATATTAAGAATGATTAATCCAAATCATAATCATCCACCTGAACCTCCAACGTTATCAAAAAAGAAAAGATCTAAATCTTCAAGAGTTTTAGTTGAAAAACCTTTACCAAGAGGTGGTGGTAATTATACTGGTGCTACAGCTGCTGCTGTTGCATCTGCTACTGATGTAATGAATCAACATCATTATGGTACTCATCCAGGTAATCATTTAGCTGCTGCTGCTGCTGCTGCTGCTGCCGCTTCTCATCATCATCATCATCAACACCAACCTCACCACCAACCCCACCACCAACCTCACCACCCACAACACCATCAACACCACCTCCATCACCCTCAAGATTTACAAGATCCTGATGTTTTGGCTGCAATTACTAATCCTACCCCTGGTCTTAATCATCCTCCTGTTGATCCTGCAATTGACCCTAACGTAGACCCTGCTGTCCAAGCTCATGATAATTTAAGGTGATTGTATATTATTATCTTTGTATTATATAATTTGTCTGTATGTTAATAAATTTCATCTCTATCTCTCGTCTATTAGGGCATCGCTCATAATGCGCGGTCGCACATCGCAAGGACCATCGATTAATTAGGCCTTAATGGTTTCAATATTTGATAAAGCAAAAGATAAGTTTAGGAGGAGTGAGGAGGATGTTAGCCGGTCGTCTTCAATGAGGAGTAATAGGAGTTTGCGAAAGGAGAGGGAGAGAGAGGAGAAGAAGGAGAGGAAGGAGAGGGAGAGAGAGGAGAAGAAGGAGAAGGAGAAGAAGAGGTTAAGCGGGTTAAGGTTTGAGAATGGGCTGGCTAAGGGTTCGAAAGATCTGTTGGTGCTGTGGCGATCGAAGGAGGGGGAGGGAGGGGGAAAGGGAAAGAGAAAGGATAAAGAGATAAAGGATAAACAGAAAGAGGATAAAGAGACAAAGGACAAACAGAGAGAGGACAAACAGAGAGAGGACAAACAGAGAGAGGCCAAACAGAGAGAGGCTAAACAGAAAGAGGCCAAACAGATAAAGGACAAACAGAAAAAGGCAATTGACACATCGGCGGCTCAAGAACCGATTCAAAACTCCGTAGAGTCCAATGAATCGCCTGAAGATCCTAAGGATTCTAAGGATTCTGCTCCTGTTCCTGAATCTGCTCCTGTTCCTGAATCTGCTCCTGTTCCTGAATCTGATCCTGTTCCTGAATCTGATCCTGTTCCTGCTCCCCCTATTCCCCAATCCCTAGGCTCAATATCACCAAGAACTCCAAACACCCCAAACGAACGTCAACCCTTATTAACCCCAACTCATCCTCCTTTTACACCAACTACATCCCAAACTCCACCCCCTCCATCTCCAAGATTAGGCACACCAATAACAATCACCATCGCCATCCTCATTCTAATTCTTATCATCTACCTCGTCTACCATAACCTGTCCATCATGGTAATGCAATCAATCAACCCCCAAGTAAATTCAATCAACTTATTGGCTTTAACTGATAAAGGTTTGGACGTTCACGTGGACTCGTCCATTCTCATAGATTATGATAATATCTCTAATTTATTCTACCAAAATCTATTCAAATTAGGTTCTTCAATATTTACAACAGTTTATTTAAGACCTAATTTACCAATTAATGTTTTACTTAATTCATTAGAATCTTTTAATTTAACTACTCCAAATCAATTAAAAGTGTCTTTATTAAATAAAGGTGTTACCAATTTCCAATTCAATTCAACTGTTCAAGTAACTGATACAAATCTAATCAAATTACTTAATGATTTAATGACTCAAGATGAAATTTTGGTCAATGTTCAAAGTAATTTTGTCACCGATATTAAATTCAAATATTTGACTTTAAAGAATCAAAAGATTCATATTAATCAAGATTTATTATTTAATAATAATTTGAGTATACCAGAATTTAATAATCAAAGCATTTTATACGATGAAAGTGCTAAAAAGTTGGAATTTGAAACCGTTTTAATTGGTGGCTATAGTAACTTGGTTGGTGAACGAGATTTCAATGTATTACTTAAAGATTGTAAAGGAGAATCTTTGAAGTTGGGTAGTGTTAGCACTTTTAGCACTTCTAAAGGCATTAAATTGGTTGGTAGAATAGGTCAAATCCATCAGGATCTAGTCGATTGTAATTCAATCAACAAGTTGGTTCATGACTATTTAAACCATTCTCAATCAGATTTGTATTTCACAACTAAGACTTATGATGATAAGCTACCTGATTGGGTGAATAATGTCATTAATAACTTGCAATTGAAGTTCCCCTTGCCAACTTATACTAAAATACCTCAAGGCAACATAGAGACTTTGTCAATTGAATTGAGTGACCAAATTGTGCTTAGTTCCAATATAACTTTGGAAAAATTGTCCGATAGCCAACTACCTATCGAAATTAAAGACATGCGGTTTTCTGTGGATACAAGATACTTTGGAGGCGATTCAAAGGGAACGTACTCAAACAACCAATTACAAATCCAAACTGTTTTGTTTGACAAAGATATTGGCCAGCTAATTGAAAAATTGGTTAATGGGTCTACCAAATTGGATTTTGGCGTAAAGATTGATAGTTTGGACATTGATTCACCCTTATTCAAAGGGAATTTGAACGACTTGGTACTCAAAAACCACTTGGTATTACCACAACTAGCATTTGATCAGCTTAATGATATCAAGATTGAACAAATCTTGGTACTAAAGTCGTCACCTGAGCAACTTGAGCTAGAAATTCAATTTGAATCGTCTTCAAATATAACTCTTGACCTTTCAACAAACTTATCAATGGACTTAAACTTCAACAATACCAAATTAGGTAAGTTGGATATAGAAAAGATGTTTATTTCAAACGAATCAAGCTCAAATAAAGCCAACCTTTTATTAAACAAAAATGATTATTTCATCAATAAATTCATCTCAAATGATATTAAAGATTTGAATATCGATATCGATTTCAATTGTACTAAACAGTTAAGATTATTGAATTCAATTCACCCAAACATTCCATTACCAAAATTAATATTTAATGATAAAACTGAGTTTATACAGGAAACCACCGTTCATTTATTAAGTAATGAAATTGAATTGGAAATATTTAACCCTTTATTTAACCAAGAATTGTACTTGAAACTTGATAGTGTTAATGCAACTTATCAAGGAACAACTATAGGAGAATTAAGTAATAAAGAAATCTTAACTATACCTCCAGGACTTTCTAAAACCAAAAAATTACCTATTAAATTGAACGGCGGTAGTGACACGCTCAAAAAAGTAATTAATGGATCATTAAATGTTAAAGTTGAAGCTTTAGGTATAGTTAGAATGGATGAATTTAATATTATAATGGATTATGTGGGGGATCACGTGCGCGTCAACGTGAGGCTCTGAATAATTTTTTGATGTGTTGCTTTTGGATGTGTTGCCTAGATCTACGAGTCTCGATCTCAGGTCGTGTGGGGAGCCCACCCTCCTTCTCCATTATTGCCCAATCAGGCAACCAACAATACCCGCACGACTTTGTGTAATGTTTACTTTTATAAAAAAAATTTTCAGTCTATTTATACTCCTTAAAATTTAACCGCTCGTTAATACCCAAATCCCTAACTTTCGTTCATAATGCAATTCAAAACAGCTGCTTCTTTATTATTAGTATCAAGTTACGTTCAATCAGTTATAGCTGCTCCACCAGCTTGTGTTTTAGCTTGTGTTGCTGAAATTACAAAAAAATCAGATTGTTCAGGTTTAAATGATTTAGAATGTATTTGTACTGATGAATATAAGCAAGTTGAAAAGTGTTTAAAAGATGCATGTCCAAAAGATTTCACTGATGAAGCTATTGATGCTTTTGAGAGTACATGTGAGCCACATGCTAAAGATGTTAGTGAGAGTAGTGAAGCATCTGAGTCATCTGAGTCTTCCGAATCTTCTGAAGCTCCAAAATCTTCTGAAGCTCCAAAATCTTCTGAAGCTCCAAAATCTTCTGCTGTTGAATCTTCTTCTGTTGAATCTTCTGAAGCTCCTCAATCTTCTGAAGCTCCAAAATCTTCTGCTGTTGAATCTACTGCTGTTGAATCCACCGAAGCTCCTTCTTTTTCAGCCCCAGAATCAACTTCTGATGCTTCTCAACCTCCTCAACCAACTACCCAAGTTGATCTTGCTAACTTAAATAGTGTTTCCTTCGGTGCTTTAGCTGGTTTATTAGGTGTCGCTTTATTATAATTTATATAGGTTTGGTTGGTCAATATAAAATCACGTGGTTTCTCATTTTCTCCGGCTCTCCGGTTCTCTGCATAACGGAGTGGTGTAGTAGAAGTGCAGTCAGTAGTAGCAGTAGAAGTGCAGTAGAAGTGCAGTAGCAGTGGTGCAGTAGCAAACACCTCAGTATCAAACTCACTATCACTCACTATCACTCACTATCACTCACTATCACTCACTATCACTCACTATCACTCACCATCACTCACTATCACTCACCATCAAACACCTCACTCAGATCACTACCTCCTGGTCTCCCTCCCCGCGGAGACCCGCGGACCAGTCCTTATCTAATACCTATAAATACCCTTCCAATTCCTTCCATTTAACTCAAGATGAATTTGAAAAAACAACATCATACTGGCCCTATTCCTTATACTTTATACTATGGAACATTTATTCATACTCCAAAATTAGGTTATATTGAAATTATGAAAAATACCTTAATCGGTGTTAATGAAAATGGTATTATTGAATTTATACAAAAAAATATAAAACAACTGGATGTTTTGAATATAAAAACTGAAAAACTGAAATATCATCAAATTAATTATGTCCATACAACTAATACTTGTCAATTTTTCTTTCCTGGATTTATTGATACACATATTCATTCATCGCAATATCCAAATGTTGGAATTGGGTTTAATATCCCATTATTAGATTGGTTAACTACATTTACATTCCCATTAGAGAATTCATTTTCAAAAAACATTAATCAAGCTATAGAAATTTATAATAAAGTGATTAATAAAACGTTAAATAATGGAACAACTTGTGCATCATATTTTACTACTATTGATAATAATACAACCAAATTATTTGGTAAATTATTGGTAGAAAATGGTCAAAGAGGTTTTGTTGGTAAAGTTTGTATGAATGATAATCAGCCATATCAAGAATATCAAGAAAGTTATGAAGAATGTATGGAATCAATGAAAGATTTAATTAATTATTTTAAAGAATTAAATAATGAATTAGTTAAACCAATTATAACTCCAAGATTTGCACCTGTTTGTAGTAGAAAATTACTTAAAGAACTTGGAGAATTATCTAATAGTGAAAATTTACCAATTCAAACACATATTAGTGAAAATAAGCAAGAAATTTCATTAGTTAAAGAATTATTCCCAGAGTGTAATGATTATGCATCAGTTTATAATGAACATAATTTATTAAAATCTTCAACTATATTAGCTCATGGAATTCATTTAACTAAAGATGAATGTAAATTAATTAAAGATAAAGATTGTACTATTTCACATTGTCCAACTTCAAATACTTTTATTTCAAGTGGTGAAGCGCCAATTAAAAAATATTTATATAATGAAAAACTTAATGTTGCATTAGGAACAGATATTTCAGGAGGTTGGGATCCTTCAATATTAGGAATAATGAAAAATGCTTTATTAGTATCTAATCATTTATCAATGAAGACAAATGATATTAATGATAAATTGAATTTAAATGATGTACTTTATATGGCAACAAAAGGTGGAGCTAAAGCTGTTGATTTACCTTTAGGATCATTTGAAATTGGTTATAAATTTGATACTCAATTAATAGATCTTAGTAATAGTCCAATAGATTTATTTGATTGGCAAATTCCTAATGATAAAGATATCAATAATGATAAAATAATTAATTTACTTAATAAATGGGTTTTCTGTGGTGACGATAGAAATTGTGTTAAAGTATGGGTCAATGGGAGATTAGTAGTTACAAAGTAATATAAATAATTATTATCTAACGTACAGTATATTTATCTTTACCAAAATTAGGCTTACCACCTAAAGTACCTAAAATATCACCAATATAATTATCAGGTCTCAAATTATCACCATCATAATATTCCCAATTATTTATTATATCTTCAACTATTGGATAACCAGCAATAAATATATTTTTTAAAGAATGTTCAATACCACCTTTTGGATAATTTAAAAAAAATTCTAATCCATTAGATAAATTTGGAGGTGGCATAACAAAATTTGAAATTGATCTCATTACAATAATTCTTTCAAAATTAATTAAATTAATTTTACCAAATCTAATAAAAGATTCTAAAGTTGCATTTTCTTCTTGAGCTGCTGAACAATAATTTGCTGTACCATTTGTAATTAATTTAGCAAAATCTTTAAAATAATCATTTAAAATTTTACCAGTCCAATAATTATCACTTGTTAAAACATCACAACCTTTAACAGTTGGATTCCCATTACCAGGAGAATTATATAATTTTCTTAATTCAATATTTTTTAAATCACCTTTTTCAAAATCTTTAATATATTTTGAAGAAATTTCAATTGCTTTATCTCTTAATTTTTCATTTAATTCAAATACTTCTGTACCATAAACTGAATCTGGATAAGTAAATGGATCTTTTGTTCCATAATTAAAATATCCACTTGGCCAATTAGGTTTATAATCTAAAATTTCCTTTGCATCTATTTGATATTGTAATCCAACTTGAATTGCATATTTAGCAAATGTAATTGAACCTGTTGTAACTTCATTTGGATCTCCTCCTCCAATTCCTGTTAATAACCAATAAGTATTTGTTAAATCAAATTTTGGTGATAATAATAATGATGTTACTGATGTTGCTGCATTAATTTCTCCTTCTCCTGTTGTAAATTGACAAATTGAATAATCTTCAACACAATGAACTTCTGGATGTAATGGACTTAACCCTGGTATTGTAAAACTATATTTAAATTCCATATTATTTAACCATGCTTTCTCTTCTGGTTCAAACATTGCAACAATGAATACTTTTGGTTTAATTTTATTAATGAATATATCTTGACATGTTATAGTTAAAAAGAATGAAAAGATTGTTGATAATTTCCAAATGAATGACATTTTTTAAAGTTTAAGTCTTGGGGTTTGGGGTTTATATAATTTTTCACTCATCGCTGCTCCGACGGAGTGTGGGGATAGTTCCGGTGATGGACCGGTGGTCGTGTGCGAATTGGGGAGGGAGAGGGAGAAGCAGAGGGAGAAGAAGCAGAGGAAGAAGAAGCAGAGGAAGAAGAAGCAGAGGAAGAAGAAGCAGAGGGAGAAGATCCTGCAGAGGATCTTGCAGAGGATCCTATCGTGTTGAAAGAGCTAGAAGACTGGATATGACGTCTACTAATTGTAGTCTCTCTGTCCTTGTCTCACACGTCTCTCGCGTCTCACTCGTCTCTCTCTCTCTCTGTCCTTGTCTCACTCGTCTCTCTCTCTCTGTCCCTGTCTCCCTCGCTTTCCTCCCTCACCTTTCCTCCCTACCTCCCTCGCTTTCCTCACCTCCCACCTCCCTACCCTTCATAACGCGCGCGTATTTAATCATCACCACAATGGAGTCCTCAAAGAGACCTCAAGAGTCACAAACTGTGGATGAATTCATATCACATGGATTCGGTAAACGGCTCAAGATGACCCAGAAGGGCTCGGAAACAGATCAAGATAGCACTAGCGACACCGACACCGACAGTAACAGCGACAGCGATTCTGACACCAACACCGATTCTGACACCAACACCGATTCTGACACTAACACCGATAACACTGACCACAATGAATCACCTACAAATGCATCTAGTGCAGGAGTTATTTCTAAACTTTCACTCCAAAATTTCATGTGTCATGACTCATTCGAATTAGAATTAGGACCTCAATTAAATTTCATTATTGGTAAAAATGGATCAGGTAAATCAGCTATTTTAACAGGAATATCAGTTGGATTAGGTGCAAAAGCAACAGATACAAATAGAGGAAGATCTATTAAAGATTTAATCAAAGATGGACAATCAATGGCTAAAATAACTATAATATTTAATAATAAAGGTAGAGAAGCTTTTAAACCAAAAGAATTTGGTAAAAAAATTATAATTGAAAGAAGAATTGGTAGAATTGGTAATAATTCATATTTAATTAAATCAGAAGATGGGAAAATAATATCAAGACATAAATCAATATTAGATGAAATTATTAATAAATTTAATATTAGAGTTGATAATCCATTATCATTTTTATCACAAGATAAAGCAAGAGAATTTTTAACACTGACATCTGATTCAATTAAATATAAATATTTTATGTCAGGAGCATCAATTGATGATATTTTAAATCAATATAGAGAAACTCAAAATAATACAATTATAATTAAAGAAAGATTAAAAACTGCTAAACAACAATTAGAAATATCAATTAATAATTATAATGAAATTAAATTAATTTATGATAGATTAAAAGAATCTGATTCATTAAGGAAAAAATTAATTTTAATTCATGGTAAAGTTTATTGGTTTAATGTAACAAAAATGGAATCAATTATTTTAAAACATGAAAAAATTATTGAAAAACTGAAAATTGAATTAAATGAAATTGAAATTAAAATTAAAGATTTAATTAAATTAATTGAAAATTGTATTTTTAAAAAAAATGAATTTGAAGAAATTTATCAAAATAAATTAATTAAATTAAATGAAATTAATTCAAATTTTGAAATTAAAAAAATTGAAAGATCAAAAATTAAATCAAAAGTTGAACATTATGCTTCAGATATTAAATCTAATAAAAATATAATTAAACAATTAAATAATTCAATTGAAAATTTAAAAATTGATATAATTAATGAACAAAAAAGAATTGATAATTTAAATGGAGGATCAAGAGAAATTTTAATTAATAAATTAAATGAATTAAAAATTGATATTAAAAAATTTAAAGAGAAAAAATTTGAATTTAATGATAAATTAGAAAATTTTGATAATGATAATAAACAAGAAATTTTAAAATTTAATTTTAAAATTAATAAAATTGAAAATAATATTCAATCATTAAAAGATAAAAAATTTGCAATTAATTTATCAAATAGAGATAAATATGTTGCATGGGGGAAAGGAACATCTGAAATAATTGAAGATATACAAAAAATTAAAAATTGGCATAAATTACCAATTGGTCCAATTGGTAGTTATGTTGAAGTTAAAAAAGAATATTCAAAATGGAAAGATTTAATTAATTCAGTTTTAAATAAATCATTAGATTCATTTTTAGTTTATGATGAACATGATAGAAAATTATTATCAAATATTTTAAAAAGAAGAAGAATTTTTAAAAATATTATAACAAGAAAATTTGAAACATTTAATTATGAAATTGGTAAACCAAAATTTTATAAAACTTTTATTGATATATTAAAAATTACTAATGAAAATGTATTATATACATTAATTGATAATAATAATATTGAAAAATGTATTATTATAAATGAAAATTCATCAATTATATTAAAAGATTTAATTAATGAAAAAAATGTATTAAATATATTTTCACTTGTTAGTAATACTTCAGGTAAAAGATCAAGTGGTAATAATAATAATTATAATGAAGATCCAATTTATTATTTTAAAAATTCATTACATAAATTATCAACATCATCAGATATAAATCAATTAGGAGAAATTAATGAAGAAATTTCAAAAGAATTAAAATTAAAAGAAGAATTAAATTTTGAATTTAGACAATTAAAAATTAATTTACAAGATAAAAAACAAGAATTAATTAATGGAATTAATTTATTTAATAAAAAAATTAAATTAATTTCTGAAGAAATTTATAAAATTGAAACAAATCTTGAAGATAATGGAATTAATAAAATTGATAATTTTGAAAATCAAATTAAAGATAATAAAATTCAAATTAATAATTGTGAAAATATAATAATTTCATTAATTAAAGATCTGGAAGAAATTAGAATTGAATATAATAATTTAAAATTACAAGTTAAAAATATTGAAAATGAATTATTTAATTATAAAATTGAAATTGAAAGATTTAATAAAGAATTAGAAAAATTAGATAATAAAAAACAAGAATTAATTTCTGAAAGAACTCATTTAGAAATTAAAAAAGATTCAATTGAACATTTAATTAAAAAAAGTGAAAATAAAATAATTGAAGCAAATAATAAATTAAAAGAATTAGAAATTGAAGCAAAATCATTATGTAAAAGATCAGAAATTAATATAACAAATGAAGATAGTGCAGAAAATATTGCAAAAGAATATAAAATTGCAAAAGAAGCAGTTGAAGAATCAGAAAAATCAATTGGTAAATCATTTGAAGAAGTTCAAATTGAATTAATTAAATTTAAAAAGAATAAAGAAGATTATGAAAAAATTGTTAAACATTTATCAAAAGTATTTGAAGAATTAAATAAAGATTTAACAATGAGATTTGAAATATTTAGAACTGTTATATTTAAAAATACTCATGAAGCTTCAATGTCATTTGAAAAAT
Organism: Yamadazyma insecticola; assembly: GCA_030571995.1. Lineage (NCBI taxonomy): Eukaryota > Fungi > Ascomycota > Pichiomycetes > Serinales > Debaryomycetaceae > Yamadazyma > Yamadazyma insecticola. Next base: position 129,259 of record JAJLZB010000022.1, read on the forward strand.
CTTTAGCTTTAAGAGGTTTTAATGGGAAATTAAAATTTGATTGGAATAATAAATTATTAACAATGTTAGTTCAAACTAAAAATGATACTTCAAAAAGAACTATTGAATCATTATCAGGAGGTGAAAAATCTTTTACCCAAATTTCTTTATTATTATCTATATGGAAATTAATGGATTCAAAAATTAGAGGTTTAGATGAATTTGATGTTTTCATGGATTCTGTTAATAGAAATATTAGTATTAAATTATTATTACAAGAATCAAGAAATTATCCAAAGACTCAATCTATTTTTATAACTCCTCAAGATATACCTATTTTAAATGATATTGATAGTCAAGATGTTAAGATTCATAAGATGGATAATCCAAGGAATTCTTGAACAAATGATTAAATTTTGATCCGATTAATTGGGTAAGTTTATTGTAGTCTTGAATTGGTAATTGTAGTTGTGTGTGTTGTTTTTGGTGTTGTTGTTTTTGGTGTTGTTGCAGAAATTTCTCCAAATACGGCACAACCAAGTTTGGCTGAAATCTTGGTGAATCTATTATAGTGGAAATATAAGATTGCAAAAGTCTAGGAGAAATGATTGCATTCTTTGATTTATTTTGTACTCTATTATAAAATAACATCAAATCATTAATCAAATTTGTTAATTCAACTAATTTATCATAATAATATAATTCATTATTATTCAAATAATTTAATTTATCTTTACAGTTTTTTAAAAAAATTATAAATATTTCATCTTTAAAAATTAAATAAAGTGATTTATCCAAAAATTTTGATTGTAATTTTTTCATTAATTTTAAAGATTCAATTAAATAACCATTTGAACTTAAATTAGTTAAAATAAATAAATTTAACATAAAATGATTATTCTTTATAAGAGAAATCAATTTTTCAATTTTATTTGATTCATTAGAATTCATATGTTTTAAAATAAAATCATTAATTAATTTATTAAAATTTGGTAAATCATTTAATTGTAAATTACCATTAATTGTTGGTACTAATCTACTTGAATTATTTCTTGCATCAATTGGTAAATAATAACAAGAAATTAAATCATTTTGTAAATTATCTAATCCACTACAATAATCTTTAATAATTGGATATTTAACTTTATTAGATTGAATATTTGAAATTCTCCATTTCATTGAATTATTACTCATTGAATAAACTGTTTCTAAATATTCAAGTCTTGATTGGAAATTTTCATGATCCCTAAATAATAAACATAAATATTTAAATGAACTTAATGCATTTTTTAAATCTCCTTTTTCACTATATGATTCAACTAATGAAATTGATATTGTTTTAAATGTAACTCTATGATTATAAATTGAATAAAATCTTTTAAAATAATCTCTTAATCCAATAATATAATCTGATTGTTTATTTCTTGCAAAAATTATACTTAAACTTTCAATCATTGATGGTGATATTAAAAATGGGATTTTAATTTGGGTATTATTAATCATTGAATAATTATCTTTAAATATTTCAAAATTATCAATAATTGTATGGTAAATGATTTTTGCACTTTCAATATCACAATTTTCATTTGCTTTAGATATAAAATGACACCAGAATTCATTACTAAACGTTTTCCCATTAAGAATAACTAATTTAATTAGTTTATTAATTCCATTCACTGATAAATTGTTCCATATAAATGACTCTATTAGTTCGTCTTCTAGTATTGCCATATTCTCTATGATATACTTGATACTTGAACTCTGATTGAACAAAAGTACTAGCTCCAAATTCTGCTTGAGCTGTTTCTTCTCCCCTTCAAACTCTGAAACTACTTTTAATGACTCTTTGGGTACTGATAATATGGTGTTCCAAAAAGATGTCTGGCTCTTATGGTTAAACTCTTTCAGGAACGCTAGTCCCAATAATTGGCGTACGGAGCTGCAACTTGGCTCTTTCAAAACCGCTTTCTCTGCCTCTTGGTACCGCCGTATCAGCAAACGTCGTATACTGTTCCATCCAACCCAATTTACTCGATGCATTCGCCAATACCGTTTCCCTACAATAACGTAAACCATATAACGCGCACAGCTTATCTGAAAAATTTTTCACCAATGTTTAAAAGAGTATTAAGTAAAAGTCTTAATAGACCTTTAGGACGAGTTACACAAAGTAGTATTGGTATACGTTACAACTCTACCAAATCAGATAAGATATCCGAAATCACCAGCGAATTAAGTGAATTTACCGATGAATTAGAAGTATCAGCTTTGACATCTGATAAATTAGGGTATTTAGATTCAATTGGATTAGGTCAAGGTTGGGGGCCAACTTCAATTATTGAACAATTATTAGAATTAAATCATGTTTATACCGGGTTACCATGGTGGGCCACGATTGTAACTACAACAGTTGCCATAAGAAGTTTAATGTTCCCATTATACGTTAAAGCATCAGCTAATGCAGCTAAAATGTCAAAAGTTAAACCTGAATTAGATAATTTAATGCAAAGAATGAAAGATGCAGAATCTCCACAAGAACAAGTAGAAGCATCTTTTGAAAGAAAAGAATTGATGAAAAAAAATGATATTCATATGTCTCATCAATTTTTCCCAATATTACAATTACCAATTGCTTATGGATTCTTTCAAGGTTTAAGAAAAATGGCTAATTACCCTGTTGAAGGTTTTTCAAATCAAGGTTATGCATGGTTTGAAGATTTAACTCAAGTGGATCCTTATTTAGGACTTCATGCAATTTCCGCTGGTGTAGTTTTAGGTATGTTTAAATTTGGTGGTGAAACTGGTGTAGCTGCTTTAAATCCTGCAATGAAAAAGATAATGTATGTTTTACCAATTATATCAATTTTTGTTACTAAAGAATTTTCAGCTGCTGTTGTTTTATATTTTGCTGTTAATTCTGTATTTTCATTCTTTCAAACAATAACTTTAAGGAATAAAACTTTCCGTAAATTATTTAAATTACCTGAAATTGTTAAACCTTCACCTGCTTTACAAGCTAATAAGCCTCAAAATATAGGTGATTGGTGGAAAGAATGGAATAAAAATGCTAAAAAAAGTACTAATAAGAGGTTAGAGAAATCTAATAAGAAATTAGGTGCAATGCAAAGAAGGAAAAATGATGTAAATAAGAATTTTATTAAAAGACACTAATCTTGTACATAGTCTGTTTGAGTTGAGGGGATTTGATTTTGTTCTTGGGATTGTTTAGGTTGGGGTTCTTGGGATTGTTTTGGTTCTTGGGATTGTTTTGGCTGTTTGGGTTGTTTTTCCTTTGGCTCCTTCTCCTTTTCCTTTTCCTTTGGCTCCTTCTCCCTTGACTCCTTCTCCCTTGAATCCTTCTCCCTTGAATCCTTCTCCTTCTCCCTTGAATCCTTCTCCTTCTCCTCCTCTTTAAATATCCCCTCATAGTTAACTACAACTCTCTCCAATATATAATTCATGAACCCAAAATTATTCACCAATATCTCTAAATTACTGGCTTCTGTTAATGCAGGCCCAATAACTGTAGCTATATTAGCAGGAGTCATTTTATTCTCTTCACTATGTTCACATACTTTCTTTAAATGATTAATTAAAGCTTTAAAAGTTTCATAATTAATTTTTGGTAAATCTTTAAATATCTCTTGAAATTCTTTTGATATATCTTTAACTTGTTCATTTAAACATTTTTGCCTTAAATTATAACAATTTTCAATAACTTTATCAGTTAATAAAGCATCAGGTAATTCTCTAAAATATGATTTAACACAACTTGTTAAAGCATGAGTATCATAACCTCTTTCATCAAAATTAATTTTACCATTTTTATCAATCATTGATTTTAAATTATTTAATTCACTTATTGATGTACTAATTCTATAAATACCAATATCTTTAATACCTTCATTTTCAATTTCTTCAAATATTTCAATTAAAAATTTTGGTACTTTATTACAAATAATTTCAATTGGTACACCAAATGTAATATTATTAAATTGATTTTTTAAATTTAAAGATTTTGAATAAAACCAATGTCTATTTGCATAATTTAATTTAATTAACCAATCATTTAAATCTTTTTCATCAAGACATTGGAAAAAATAATCATCATTATTATTATTATCACTATCGATTTTAAAAGATAATGGTAATAAATAAACTGGGAAAATTTTTTTTGATTTTAATGATATTATAATTGGTTTCAATTTTGAATCATTAATTATTGAATCAATATTTGGTAAATCTTTTATATTAATACTTTTTTCATTAATTAAATTTGATGATGTATTATTACCAATTGAAAAAGGTCTTGATTTATTAAATAATCCACTAATTTTAAATCTTGATGAAGAATTTGATTTATATGATAATGATTGACGTCTTAAACCATTATTTGAAGATTTTTTATTTAATGATTGTGAATTAATTGAATTATTTGAATTATTTGAATGATTTAAAATTGATTCTTTACCTTCTTTTTGTTGTTTTTTACGATTATCAATTAATAAAATTCTATGTTGTTCTTTTAAAACATTTCTAAATAATTTTATTTTATCTTTTTCAAGTAATGTAAATTCTTTTAAATTTTGATTATTAATAAGTGATTCATCTAATTTAAATAAAAATTCAAATTCTCTTGTTTCATTATGATTTAAATCTTCTAATTGATTTAAATCTTCAATTATTAATTCTTTAATTAATTTAAAAATTAAATACCTTTTATTAAAATTAATTAATAAATTTGATGATTTATTAAAATTTGGACATTTATTAATTTCCATTAAATTTTCAATTATCCATCCAAAACAAGGTAATAAAGGTTCATAATTAATTGATAAATCATTTATATTTAAATTTTTTGGTAATAACAGATTAAGATCATCATAATTTGTTAATAATTCATCATTATTTAATGAACTACCAGCTTTAACCCAAAGATTAGTAAATAATCTACTTTCAGGTGAATAAACAACATTTGTAATTGCTGATTCAATACATGAAGGTATTAATCCATTACCTTCAAATATAAATTGATTATTTAACATTTTTAATTGACAAATTTTATTCATAATTAAAACTGTTTTCATTCTATCTAATCTTTCATCAACTGTTATATTTAAATCTGTTAATTGAATTAAAACATAACTTTTAAATTTTGAATAAATTTTAAATAATTTTCTAAAAACTAATGGTAATTTTTTTAATATTAAAATTTTTTCAATTGGATCACTTAAAGTTTCAAAATAATTAAAAATATTTGAAACTAATAAATTATCATCATTTAAAATATTTTTTTGTAAATTAAATTCTAATAATCCATTTTTTTCATATTCAATTTCTAAAATTTTAAAAATTTTAAACCAATCTTCAATTTTAATTCCTTTATAAAAAACTCCTAATAATTTATTAAATTTATGTAAAAATTTTTCAATTTTATTAATATTTTTATGACCTGGTAAATTTCTATTCATTGGTACTTCATGTAATGAACTATTAAATTTAAATTCATTAATTAAAAATTCATCAAATTTCAGATTTTCAATTGGTCTATAAGTTTTTTTAACAAATAATTTTTTTAATTTTTTATAATAATTAACTAAACTTTCAAATGATTTTTCTAATGATGAATCAATTTTATTTGAATTATACCATTGTAAAATTTCATTACTAAATAATTTTAATAATTTAATTAAAATTTTTTTATTAATTAAATCCATTGAAAAATTTGAATAAAAATTATTAATTAAAACAACTAATACTTTTAATATATTAATTTGAATTTTTAATAATAATGAATAATCAACTTCACCTAATTCATTTAAATCAATTGTTGTATCTAATTCCCAATTAATTATCAGATCTTTAAATGATAATTTTTTCATTATTGAAATTACTGCATTACCTGAATTAATAAATCTATGAGCTAATTTATCTAAAAATTCTCTTGTTGTTATAAATGAATTATAATTAAGTAAAAAAACATATCTATATTCTGTTAAATCAATATTAATTGATTCATCAAAATATTTTGAATCAATTAAAAGCATATCAATTAATTTATCAATACTTGAAATTTTTGGAATATATTTATAAATTTGTAATTGATTTGATTCACTTGAAATAACACTATAATTATTTGGATTTTGTTGAAATTTTGGTATTTGTTCTTGAATTTTTTCATTAGGTGGTGATTTTTCATCTTGATTAATAGTAAAATTATTAAATTTATCTGAATTTAAAATATCATCAACATCAATACCTAATCCTGGTACATCTTCATCATCATCAACATTATCTACTTCATCTAATGCATTTAAAGTATTGGTATTATTATTAGTAGTATTTGTATTATCGGTATTATTATTATTCATAAATGAATTATCTAAATCATTAATAAAATCATCAATTCTAAAAGTTAAATCATTTTCAATTATTATATTATGTTTAGAATTTGGGAAATTATTTGATTTTAAATCTTTTAAATTAGGATTTGTACTTGTAATCATATCATCATATTTTGATAAATCAATTTTAAAATATTCATTATTAAAAAGTGGTAATTTAGAAGCTGGATTAGTTGAATCTAATTGATTTAATGAAGTTAATGAATTATTTGAATCATTTGAATGAATTGATATATTTGATTGTAAAGAATTTGATAAATTATTTTTTAATGATAAATCTCCTCTTAAATAAGCTTCAGGTAATTCAGGTTCAAAATTTAATGATAATTCCATAATTTTATTTAAATTAATTGATTCACAATTAATTTCAATTAATTTATTTAATTGATTTATTAATCTTGAACTTGGCAGTACCATTAAAGGATTTATTGAATCAACTTGTGGTAAAATTTTATCATCATCATTATTAATTCCTAAATATAATACTTGATTTAAACTTTCATTTGAAAATATAAATCCCATACTATCATATCTTTTTAAAACATCATCATTATATTTAATAATTTCTTTAAAATTTTTTAAATTATTTAAATAATCATTCCATCTATTAAATGAATAATTAATTCTTTTCCAAATTAATTCTAAATCATTATTATTATTATCATTATTAATTATTAAATCTCCAAAATATGGTATAACTCTTTCTTTTGGATATATTTTACCTAAACCTCTTGGTGCCATTATATGATAAGAATCTCTTTCATCATTTTCATCATTTGATAATTGATTTGGAGAATTTGGTATTGAATTATTATTACCTCCATTAATTAAAAATCTTCTATCTAATTCAAATAATACAGGAGACCAATCATTTTTTAATAATTTAATATAATCATTTGAAACAAATGACCAAATTTTAGTTAATCTTAAAATTGGTTGTGATAAAATTATTGATGAAATACCTAACCAACTTGACATATTACCAGATTTATCTAATAAACAACCTAAATCTATCCATTTTTCTAATAATCTTGCTTTAAATTCTAATGAAGAAGTTGAACAATTTAAACTTGTTAAATTATTTTCTAAAAATAAATGATTAATTAATAATCTTGAAAGATAATGAATATGATAATCATTATTAAAAAATAATGGATTTTTTTTATAAATTATATCAGAATTTTCATTAATAATTGAATTTAATAATAATGATTTATCAATATTTGAATTCCAATTTTTAAAAAATTTTAAATCAATTGAAGTTATAGTTGAAGCAAAATCAATTAAATTAATATGATTTAAAAATATAGTTGAATTTAAATCTTGAAATGGTAATAAATCATTTTCTTGATTATTATTATTATTATTATTATTATTATTAATTAATTCAATTAAATTTTTTTGATTAATTAACATTTTTTCTTTAAAATTTAAAAATTTTTCATATTTTTCACTTGATAAATTATCATTTAAATTTTCAAATAATTTTAAAATATATGGAGCAATATCAGATTTAATTAATAAACCTTTAAAATTATCATTAAAACAATTTAAAAGTTGTAATAATCTATCAAGAATTAAATCAAGATTATAATCACCAATAAATTTATTATTAAATAAATTAATTAAAAATAAATTTAATAATCTAATATTTTTACCAGGATTAGGTAAAATTGGGAATATTGATAATAATTTAAAGATATCATTAGGATTAAAGAAAATATTATGAATTATTGATTCAATTGAATTATCATTATCATTTAAAGGTTTTGGAGTTGTATTAAAATTAATTATTTGATAATCAATATCTAAATCTTGATTATTAGATTCAGGAATTGAAAGATTTGAAACATTTTGTTGTTTGAAAAAACTTGGAGGTTGTAAAGAAGATTGATCATTATCAAAATTTTGATGATCAATTGATAAAGGAGATGAAGGAGTTTGAATTGGAATTGAATTAATTAATGGAGCACTTTTTGGTCCATTTATTAAATTATTTGAAGGAGTAATATTTTGATTTTTAATTGATCCAGTTGTATTAATATCTTTATCAATTTTAAAATTCTTATAATTATTCATTTTATAAAGGTAAAGATTTGAACCTTTTAATTCAGCTCTAAATAATTTTAAAGTTGATTCACTTATTTCATTAACTGAATTAGTATTAACAATTACATTAACCCAAGAATTTTTAATTGTTTTTAAATCATAATCAGGTTTAATTAATGAATTTAAATTAATTGATGTTGATTTTTTAACTATATTAGTTTCATTTATAGTATTAATACTACTACTATTCATAGTATTATTATCACTAATAGATGCATTAATTAATGTAGAATCATCTATTTCAACCGTTTGATCGAAATCTCCGCTATCCCTGTGACTCGTGGTATACATCAAAGGTGCCCCATTAAAACTTCTACGTTTATCTTTATCTTTATCCTTTCTCGTCCAAATCTTCCTCATGATTCAAAAGCTGATCTATAAATAAACTGATAATGAAATAATCCTCCCACCCGTGAAAATTAATATAAAGAAAGGAATGTGTTTGTTCTTGTTTTTCAAGAAATTCCCTAGTACCGCCAATAGTATCAATTTTGGTCAATAAATTAGTCAATTAAACCAAAAACAAGTTTTCAACTATCACCACAATCAAAAAAAAAAGAAGGATCCTTTAGTGTGTTTAGGGAAAAAATTTACATTTAAATTCGCGTACTTCGTCAAAATATATGTGACGAGGGACGGCACACGAGAAGAGGCAAATGGTACAAAATATTGGTAGAGAGAAAAAGAAATAAAATTATATTAAATTATATTTATATTGTTACTGTGTCTAACTGCCTCATTGTAACTTTAAAATTTCAGATTATGTGAAAAACTGTAAAGCTAAATATAATACTCGCAGTACTCACTAAAAGGGCAGTTTTTTTAACCACATTTTCACCGAGGGCTTTAACTAACATGATGCGAGTGAGCGTTAGGCGATTTGCATTACTGAGGAGGTTAAATAGTATAGAGGATGAATATAGGAGTAGAAAGAAGGTGATATCTTCGAGTCATCGTCAATATTACCCTACTTTGGGTGATTTGGACAATCTGAATGAAAAATTAAGGGTACCTAATTTTATCAAAAGGTTCCAACATGTTGCATTCGATAAGTATCCTAATAAGCGGTACCCAGATATTATAAATGTTCAAGGTAAAGTTATTTCCATAAGAAAGAGTGGCAAGGCTCTTTATTTCATTGATTTGGTGCAAGATTTCCAGAAAATTCAGCTAATGGCTGGTAACTCGTTGATGAATCTATCTTCGACCGAGTTCAATGAATCCCATAAATTCTTGAAAAAAGGTGACTATATCAACTGTGTTGGGTTCCCTTCAAAGACAAACGTTGGCGAGTTATCGTTGAAGTTGACGGCCCCTATCAATATCGTATCGCCTTGCTTGAATTCCATGCTTTTACCAAAGAAATTAACTGATAAAAAGACCATCAACTCTAATAAAGTACTCAACTATTTGGTAAACAATGATGCAAAAGAGGCGTTGCTATTGAAGAACTTTATTATCCAATCGATGCGGTCTTTTTTGATTGGCCGCCAGTTTCTAGAATTCCAAACTCCCATAATCAATGGGAATTCCACTGGTGCTAATGCAACCCCATTTATAACTAAATCCAATCATATAGATTCAAATCTACAACTAAGAGTGGCTCCAGAGTTGTGGCTAAAGAAATTGGTCATCAGTGGCTTTGATAAAATCTTTGAAATAGGTAGTAGTTTCAGAAATGAAGGTATAGATTCGACCCATAATCCAGAATTCACTACTTGTGAATTCTACCAGTCTTTTATCAACCTTGAAGATCTAATGAACTTGACTCAAGATATGTTTGCTGCAATATACAAGGATTTGTCCAATTCAAATCTTGACATTATCAAACCCACTTTACCAAGTTTAGTTTCTTTAACTGATAACTTTGAAAAATACGAGTTTATTCCAACACTAGAATCCAAAACTGGTGTTTTGTTACCTACAACACTAGATTCTACCAATTTAATCGAATATTACCACCAATTGGGCTTGAAACTTCCCTCGGTCTTATCGCCTGCTAGTTTACTAGATAATTTGGCTTCAATTTACCTTGAAAACTTGTCACCGAATAACGTACCATTCTTCTTGTATAATCAACCTTCAGAGTTGTCACCATTATCTAAATCTACCATCATCCACTACAATAATAGACCTTACAACATTTCTTTAAGATTTGAACTATTCATCAATGGTAAAGAATACGTTAATGCTTACGAAGAAGAAAATTCTCCCTTTGATCAACTTGAAAAATTTAAACTACAACAATTATCAAAATCTGACTTTAATGATAATGATTCATTAATTCCTGATTGGAACTATATCAACCAATTGGAATATGGCTTGCCCCCCACCGGTGGCTGGGGGTGCGGAATAGATAGACTAGCCATGTTATTCTCTAATAGTGAAAGAATTGATCAAGTATTGCCTTTTGGTAGTCTTAAAGACGTTATTAAAAATTAGTATAGTTCCTATATATATATATATATATATATATATATATAGGGTCCTGCACATAGTCAACTCATAGTTAAAATTTGTTCGCGATATCAATGGTACCTTTTCCACTATCGGTTGACACTTTAATGGAAGAACAAAGTCTCATTGAAACAAGAGAGGATACCGATGGGGTTCGAGCCACTTGGAACTCCTTGCCTAGGACAAAGTTGCAGCATGAAAGAAACATAATTCCTATGGCCACTATGTACACGCCTTTAAATAATAAATCAGAAGAATTAATACCACAAACAGATCAAATCATTAACTGTAGACAATGTGCAGGGTTTATTAATCCATTTGTTACAATGACACAAGATGTTTGGATTTGTAAATATTGTGGGTTTTCAAATAGACTCCCTGAAGAAAAACCTTTAGGTTTAAATTATTCTACTATTGAATATGGTACGGGGAAATTTAATAATTTACCACCAATATTTATTTATGTTGTTGATACATGTTTTGAAATTGAAGATATTGAAGATGCTTATGAATCATTAAAAGATTCTTTAATAACATCTTTAAGTTTATTACCTGAAAATGCTTTAATTGGATTTATTTCATATGGTAAAAATGTTCAAATTCATAATTTATCACCAATTTTAACAAATAAAATTAATTATTCATTTAATGGTTCAAAAGAATATAATTTAGAAGAATTTAGAGAATCTTTAGGTTTAATTGATAGTTCTTTAAGACTGTCAAATGAATTATTTGGTAAAATTGGTAAAAATTTCTTACAACCAATTAATGTAATTGAATATGAAATAACAAATATAATTGAAAATTTAACAACAAATAATTTCCCAAGATCTTTAAGTTTTGAAAGACCTTTTAGATGTACAGGTTCAGCTTTAAATATAGCTTCATTATTATTAACTTCATTATTAGGAAATTATGGTACTAATGGAGGTGATATACTTTGTTTTATAGGTGGTGCATGTACTTTTGGACCTGGTAAAATTGTTGGTAATAAATTAAAAGAACATTTAAGATCTCATCATGATATTGAAGCTTCAAAACAATCTAATTTAACTAAAAATATAAAATTACCTCAATTAAATTTAAATGTTGATTATTCACTTGTTTTAAATGCAAAACAATTTTATAATAGTATTACAACAAAATTAATTAAATTAGGTATAAGTTGTAGTTATTTTATTGGAAGTTATGATCAAATAGGTCTTTATGAAATGGATGAAGTATGTCGTAAAACAGGTGGGATAATTATAATGAGTGATTCTTTTAATACTTCAATTTTTAAACAAAGTTTTTTAAAATTTTTTAAAAAAAATAATGAAACAGGATTTTTAGATTATGCAACAAATGCAACTTTAGAAATTAAAGTTGAGAAAGATTTATTAATTGAAGGTTTAATTGGTAATGCAATTGGATTACCAATTAAACAACAATTAAATAATCAAATTTCTAAAAAAATTAAAGGTGAAGGTAATACTAATTGTTGGAAATTATGTCATATAACTCCACAATCATCATATTCTATTTATTTTGAAAAATTAGATAGTTCAATATCATCAAATTCAACATTAATTCAATTTATAACTCATTATCAACATTCAAGTGGAGAATTTAAATTAAGAGTTACAACAATTCCAATTAATATTATTCACGATAATGATTTTAATAAATTAGAATTTGATTTTGATCAAGAAATGGCAGTTGTTTCAATTGTTAGAGATATAGTTAATAATTTAGAAAAAGGTAATAAATCACAAATTGAAATTATTAAAGATATTGATAAACAAACAATTGAATTTTGTTCAAGATTTGCTCATTATAATAAAGGAATTTCAAATTCATTTATGTTATCAAATAAATTTGCATTTTTACCTCAATTTATATATCATTTAAGAAGATCACCATTTATAAATGTTTTTAATAATTCACCTGATGAAACAAGTTTTATAAGACATTTATTAATGCATGAAGATACTAATAATAATCTTATAATGATTCAACCTTCATTATTTTCATATGATATCGATAATTATGGTGCAATAAATGAATTAACTGGTGAACAAACTATTGATCCTGAACCTGTATTATTAGATTCAATATCTTTAGGTAAATCTAAAATCTTATTATTAGATACTTTTTTCCATATATTAATTTATCATGGTGAACAAGTTGCTCAATGGAGGAAAGCTGGTTATCATGAAATGGAAGGTTATGAACATTTTAAACAATTCTTAGAAGCTCCTAAAAAGGAAGCTCTTGGAATTTTAATGGATAGATTCCCATTACCAAGATTTATTGATTGTGATGAAGGTGGTTCTCAAGCGAGATTTCTAATGGCTAAATTAAATCCAAGTTCAAGTTATTCTACTAATCCAAATCAATTCTATGGTAATCAAGTAGAAGTATTGACTGATGATATCTCCTTACAACTGTTTATGGATCATATCCAACGTATAGTTACTGCAAAATAGTACTAAATATATAGACTCTTTAATTTAATAGATATTACCCCAGATTTTGAGATGCGCCTTGAAATTTTTCAGTGTCCATTTTTCAGTGTCCAGTGTCCAAGTTCCCAATTTTTCACTTGACTTTATACATGAAGAGAAAGGTACAAGATGAGTTGATCTCACCTCCTATTTCTCCAAGAAAGTTGTATTTCAAAAACATTGTACCTAGTGCCTTAATTTCTTTTGATAAGGCTCTGTATGCCACATCTAGTATAATTAGCAATATAGCTACCAATGATGAATTAATGATTGATGATACGATTCCTATCATCTTAGTCTTCTTGGATGCTTTGGGTAAACTGTTTATTGAAGATCTACATTTACTATTTACAAAGTATAACGTCATTTATATCTCATCAAATTTATCTCATGAGTTGCCTAAAAATATCCCATCTTCTAATAACGATCAATGCATTAAATTATCCAAGTTTTTCAAGATTCTAGACCCTTTAGGTGGCGGTGTGTATCCTTTAAACTACTTGATTGTAATTTCTAAAGATTTGGTACGTATTAAACTACCGGTAAGGTTCAATTGTAATAATCCTCATGAAAAGTTTGGTATTAGTATCAATGACTTGCCCAGTCTACTTGACGACGTCATTCCATTGTTATGAGCCCTATGGGGTCTTGATATATATTAATGTACATTAAATCTGCCCTGCTCTGCTTCTGCTTCTGCTCTGCTTCTGCTCTACTTCTGCTCTACTTCTGCTCTGTTTCTGCCCTGTTCTGCTTCTGCCCTGCTCTGCTTCTACCCTGTCTGCTTACTGCAAGAGAGCAATCTTTTCTTGTTCTAAATCCTTATACTTGTTTCTTTGGTTTTCTATTTCTTGCTTCACCCTGTGTATATAAACATCCAATCTTGCTAATTCGTCTAATTCATCACTTCTTGAATATTCTTGATCTCTTTTATCTTCATCTTCAATCTTATGAGGTAATAAATTCAGTGGTTTCCTCGTTAATATCTCAAATGTGGCTTCGGTAGGTTCTTGAAATACTAACTCATCGTATAAGACAGAATTCACTTCTCCGTTTTCTCTTATTGGAGCTTTTGGATTAAAAGGATGTAACTTTAATCCATGAAATATTTGGAAATTCTTTTCATTGATTCCTAATTCACTTCCTGGATGGAAATGTATTTTGATAATAATTTCAAACTCCCCCCACCCAGTCTCCGTCACTTGATAAGGTGGGTGCTCTATTGATCTTACTGGACTTTCATATGTTTCATGAAGCTTAAATGTAACCCTTTTAATTAACGGAGTTAAATCAACATTATCTAAAACCGGTTTGAGAAACACCGTCCATTCGTGGGTATGGTCCGGCGGTGTTAAAGTGGTTCTCTTGTCATCGGTGAGCTTAACCGAGTGGTTCCCATACAATATTGGTACCGATATAGATACGTTCTTGATCCTTCTATTACTCATATAGTCGCTATATAAACAAAGACTTTCAAGTGAGACAAACGAGAGAGAGGAAGTGAAAAAAAAAAAAGGTCGTGTGTTGTCCATAGATAATAAAGTGTTATAAACTATTTAGGAACCAAAGGTTTCCAGTCTGACATAGTGCCAGGATACGAAGAAGTAGTAGTGGAACGGGGCTTTGGTGGTGGTGGGCCCGCCGATTTAGGTCTATTTTCCTCAGAAGTTTCTTCTTGTGTTGATATTTTACTACCAGATAATGTAGAAGGTTTCTGGGGCACCATTGGAGTTAATTTATTTGAATTAGATCCATTTGTCAAGTCTGGAACACTGGATGAAGGTTTTGGTGTATGAGTTGGTGATACTTTAGGTGTAGTTGAATTAGATCTTGAAGGAATTAATGGAGTGGATGAAAATCCAAAAGGTACATTAGTCTTTCTAGCTGGTGGAGGTGGAGGTGGTGTTGCAGATTGTGAGTCAGCAGAAGAAGTTAATTCAATATCAGTAGGTCTTGGTGGTAAATTTCTAGGAATTTGACCTCTATTACCACCTAATTTATCAATTTCACTAGCTTTTCTTGTTGTTGGAGGTGGTGGTACTTTCCTTGGTAAGTTCAGAGTTGTAACTGGTCTTTTAGGCATTGGAGGTGTAGATGGATCATATTCATCCATTAAATTCAATTCTGATAATGTATCAGTGGTAAAATCAGACCTTGATGTAACAGTAGAATTATCATCAAAATCAAAGAATGATCCAATACTTGAATCGCCATGTTCTTTTTTGTAATTTTCATATAATTTTCTTGATAAATTAGATTTAGTTGATTCATCAATAAATTTAACAGTTGCATTAAATGTTGAAAATACAGGTTTATGATCACTTATCATTAAATCCATAATTGAATCATAATTTAATTGTTTTAATAAAGGATATTCATATCCACTTCTATATAAAATTCTATCAGTCCAAGATGGTACTCTTTGTTTTTCAGAAGTATCATAATTTGAAGTACCTTTATCAAATTTATAAGTTGGGAAAAATTTGATTTTACCTTCTTTAAAACCTGAAAATGCACCTTTTGATTTATTCATTTCATTTAATAATTGATCATAATCATATAATTCATCAAATTGTCCATTAGTAATCATATCTCTACATCTTTCATTTATTAAACCAATTCTATAATTTAAATCACCAAACCATATTATATGATCATGATCACTTATATTCATATTTCTAATAAATGTTAAACCTGAAATAATTGTTGAATAATCATTATAACGTTCAATAGTTGCGTTAGTACCAGCTGCTAAATGTGAAGTAACTAAAGAAAATGATGTTGAACCAAATTCAAATCTAACTGCACATGCACCTTTATTAGCTGTAATACCTCCTAAACCAGTTTTTTTTGAAGATCCTGATACTTTAGTAACAAATTGAGCTTGAGATTTTTTAACAAATAAGAATAATGTCATTGATGCAATAGATTCAGTTCTTAATAATAAATATTGTTCATTTTGAGAATTTAATTGTTCTTCAATTATATTTGCCCATTTTAAAGGTCTTGAAGTATCAGCATTTAATATAGATCCTGCATTTAATTCAATTAATTCTTGTAATCCAATAGCATAAATATCTGGTAAAGGATTATCATAATTTATTATTGGGAATAATAATGATGTTAAATTTGTTCTTGAATTTGGTAAAGTTGCATTAACATTAAAAGTTGTTGTAAATATAGTGATATCTTTAAATTTTGTAAATGATTTTTCTTGTAATTTTAATTTATCTTGAACATATTCATTAATTGGATCATAAATTTTAACAGGTATTGAATTTTTTGAATCATAACCTAATAATAAATCCATTGTTGATTGTTTTCTATTATCAACAAATGAATTTTGATACATTCTTGAAACTGATTTTGTAACATCTGATAATGCACCTGCTAAACTCATTTTACCAGATCTTGAAAATGATGATTTTAATGCATTAGTACCTGTATAAATTTGAGATATTGCATCACCATTATCAGCCCATAAAGAATTATATTTATTAATAATTTCCAGTATTTCATACCTTTCTCTTAAATTATTACTTGAAGAATTTGATTCATTATTAATTATATTTTCAAAAACATTTTGACAAACAACTTGTTCAATTAAATTTGTACGATCTAAACAATCCAAACAATTAACTCTAAAAACTCCATCTTGTCTAGTTATAACTTCACCTTGATCTGAATCATAAACAAACCAACCAAATTGTTCTAATGAATCATATAACAGAGGTAAAATTTTTGAAGCAGCAGAAAATCCACCAATTTTAGTTTCTTGATGGAAATCAAATTCTGTATATCTTAATTCTTCAGATCTATCAGAATTATTATATAATTGTTTATATCTATTCAGAATTGAAACTTCTGCAGGTTTTGTCTTTGATAATAAATTAATTATATGACAAACACCATATTTTGAACAAACTTCATTAAAATGAGAATTAAAAACTGGTTGAGTTGCTTCAGTTGATCTTGTTATAGTAATTTTTGGATTAATTAAAGTTGAATCTTGTTCCCAAAATGCAGGTACTGAACCTCTAATTTGAATAAATGAAAAAATAGAATTTTTAGATTTATGATTATAAATAAATTCAGTTTCAACAAAATTTGCAACATTACCATCATCATCAATACCTCTTGCATTAAATCTTGTACCAGCTCTTTTCCAAGATTGTTTTGATAAAATAGTTATACAATCACCTTGCCTATTTAATTTAACAGTTTTAGCAAAACCTCTTATAACAGTTGTTAAAAATTTATTATCATCCATTATTACTTGAATATCAGGTTCAAAATTAGATCTATAATTTAATAATTCTTTCATCATAAATGAATTCCACATATATTGTTCCAGATAATGTTTTAAATTAATTTTTACATCTGATAAATTATCATTATCATTATTTAATAAATTTTGATTAATACCTCTATTTTGTAATAATGAAGTTAAATCAAAATCATTTGAATAATAAAATGATCCATTTGATATTAATCTAATTAATTCAATACATGGATGAGGTTCTTGTGAATATGGTGTACCTTCATATTCCCCATCTTCACCTAAAGGTGAATTTAATGGAATTGGCATCCCATTTGAATCTAAATTAACAAAATCCCATGTATCTTTTGATAATGATAAAAATTCAACTGAATAAATCCGATCAACACTTTCATAATTCACTGGTTTGGCTACTTCTACCACAGCCCCGGTGATCACCGCTAAGAATATCTGTTTGTCTACATTTATTAACCCTAAACATCCATAAACTTCCTTATTAATTAATGGTTTATAATCATTATCTTGTTTGATTTGTCCATTAGGTATTAATTCAATTGCTACTGTTGGATCATTGTTATTTTTCCCTCCTTTAACTTGACGAACCAACAAACTGTGCGTCTTGGAGTACAAAACTATCGTCCTAGGTGACTCTTTATACAACACCTTCATCTTAGACTATTGTCGGTTGTTATACTTGAAGTGAGTTTTGATAAATTGTGCGTTGAGTTGTGATCGCGTGAACATACCATAAAACGGTGCGAATCATGGAACCACTCAGTTTGACACTGAACAGAGACGAACAAAATGGCACCGAATATTCCTAGTAGTTTGTTACGCAATGTGTTGCTAGTATGCTGGCTACTTTTCTTTTTGTACTTTATCTTTTTGTTTATCTTTTTTTGACACTTTTTCTAATATTTTTGTGACCTCATCTCGTTGAGTCTATGAATTTTGCAGCTTTCACTCCATTATTCTTAAACCTCCACACTTAACCAAATTAAAATCACGATAAAATCGCCAAAAATCCACAGTACCTCCATAGACCCCTTAATATACACAAACAGCACTTTCCCCCAAATTTCATCCCCTTTAACGTACAAATTAAAGACCTCCTTTGAAAAGACATACATTGAAGAGCCTGCCACCGCACGACCGTAATTACTGCAAAAAAAAAAAACTATATATACCCTCGCAAAGTCGTAACCACAAAATCTTTATTACTTACCACAATGTCTGAAAACACCATTGTTTATTTAAGAAATGTCGAGTACTACACCAGCGAAGAAGAATTAAGCGAATTCCTCCAAGAATTTGAATTGTAAGTGATACTTTTGTGTGTTTGTTTGGGGTGTGACTCAAATACTAATACTGTAAAAGAGTTAAAGTTATTATTCCAAACCTTACGGTTGCTTTTAGAAGTTCAAGAAGGCCTTTAGGTATTGCTTATGCGGAGTTTAACTCTATTGAAGAGGCGGAAAAGGCAATTGATTTTGTTAATTCTTGTAAGTTTAAAGGTCGCCAAATTCTGGCAAAGTACCATAAACCTTTTGTTCCTAAATATAAAGCACAAAAACAATTAAGAATTGATAAAACCAATAAATCATTAAATCAAGATATTTCCAATGATACAATTTTTATCAAGAGTGCTAATAAGAAAATCAATTCTGATGATATTAAGGAATTTTTTAAAGATTTTAACCCTAAAGATATTATGATTTATAGGGAAGCAAGACCTCAATCAAAGGTTAAACTTTCAATTAGAAATCATAATAACCACATTTTAGTTAAATTAGATACTGAAAAGGAATTGGATGAAGTTATCAAGCACCTTTCTAATGAGAAGATTAATGGCAGATACCTTAATATGAGACCAGCTTATATTTCCAAGGTTGAGAAAGTTCTTGAGACCGAAAGAAAGCAGGGAGAGAAGGCCGAAGGGGTCGCTGTTGAGGCTGCTGAGGTTGCTGAGGTTGCTGAGGCTGTTGAGGCTGCTGCCCCTGCTGCCACTAAAAATAAAGAGCAAGAACCTCAACTTGTACCAACACAAGCTCCAGCAATCTCTGATAAAACAGCAGAAAGAGAACTTAGAGTCTTGTTTGAAAATCCTGATGAAAAAGATAATATTGAACATATCGAAAAAGTAATTGAAGAAAATCAAACTTAATATAATTAATTAGTTTAATGAATAAATCAGGAAGAGATTACAAATAAATTAAATGTGTTGTGAATTTTAAACTTATTTATTTTTTGATATTAGAACAAAGAACGTAACTTTAACTCATTTAAAAACTATTTATAGAATTTTTTTCATTATATTTATACAACTGAAATTAATTAATAAATAATTTAATCTTGAGTTTTTTGAGAACCACGTAATAAACCAGTTCTTCTAGCAGCAATTAAACCAATCTTTTGACCTGGAACAGCACCTCTTGAGATAGTAGAAGCTTTACCAATATGTTGAT
>JAJLZB010000023.1:0-128804 GCA_030571995.1 Yamadazyma insecticola
CGTAGTTATTTTCGTTCTTATTTATTGATCCTCACACGACTATCTTAACTAACCTCTACTTCTATGCCAATTTGAAGGTTTTATTTTCGTAGTTATTTTCGTAGTTATTTTCGTTCTTATTTATTGATCCTCACACGACTATCTTAACTAACCTCTACTTCTATGCCAATTTGAAGGTTTTATTTTCGTAGTTATTTTCGTAGTTATTTTCGTTCTTATTGATTGATCCTCACACGACTATCTTAACTAACCTCTACTTCTATGCCGATTTACCCGGAGACACCCGCGAAATCAGGATGAAATCCGGCCACAGCGGGGATGGGCCTGTATATAAGAAGCCGAAACCTCTTGAAAAGTGGAAAGATTATACCAGGATGTTTAATGGTTGCGAAAATCATATTTTATATGTTGATGTTGAAGTTTTTTCTTTTTTAGATTTGTGATTTAACATTAGTTTACAAAAGCATATCTTATGAAAGGGCCGTTTAATATAGCAGTAGTGGACAAAGCTAATTAGAGAAGAAACAAACTTGAGGGCGTGATATAACGGATAAAAACCAAGATTGAAGTTATTGTTTGTGGTAGACTTGTGAGTTACAGAACATCCGTACAGTTTGTAGAGGCCGTTTATAGACTTGCCACCACACTTTCAGTTTGTGTGGCAAGTGATTTGGGAGGAAATGGATATTTGTTAGCATAGGTCCGCTTAACGCCGCTTGCGCGTATTTTACAAAGAGGTGAAAGAGAAGGTGAAAAAAAACCGAATCTTTGATCTTTGTGGATACATTACACAAAAAATAAGGGAAAAAAGGCAAAAAAGATTAAGATAGGTGATGATAGGAACAAGAGTGGCACGGGCGGCGGCCAATGGGGCCATAGCGGGTGCCAAAGGAAAGGCAAAAGAGGTTTTCACGACGCCAATCTTCTATGTTAATGCCAGTCCGCACCTCGGGCACCTTTACTCGATGCTTCTATGCGATGGTAGAAATAGATGGGCCAAACTCAGCGGCGGTGGGACGTTTTTCACGACGGGGACGGACGAACACGGACTCAAGATCCAAGCGGTGGCAGAGAAGGAAGGTATTGAACCAAAGACATTGGTAGATAGAGTGTCACAAAACTTTAAAGATTTGGCAAATACAGCTAATATTAAATACGATAGGTTTATTAGAACAACCGACGAGGATCACGTGGAAGCAGTTAAATTTTTTTGGGGATTAATGGTACAAAAAGGATTAATTTACAAAAATAATCATAGTGGATGGTACTCAATTAGTGATGAAACATTTTACCCGGACACGCAGGTGGAATACCAAAATGGGAAAATGATTTCAAAAGAGACAAGAAATGAAGTAAAGTACCATACGGAGGAGAACTATTTTTTCAGATTGGGCGATTTCCAAGATAAATTAGTTCAGTGGCTCGAGACGAACCCGGAATTCATCACGCCGCACGCCCGGTACGTGGAGCTCTTGCGGGAGTTGAAGCTGTCCAAACTACAGGACTTGTCAGTGCTGAGGCCTTCCAGCAGACTTCAATGGGCCATCGACGTACCAGGAGACCCGCTGCAGAAGGTTTACGTGTGGTTCGACGCTTTGGTAAACTATATGACCAGTTTGGGGTACCCAAAAAAGCCGGTGGATGTTTCATCGAGCACGCACGTGATCGGCAAAGACATTATAAGATTTCATTGTATATACTGGCCAGTTTTCCTAATGGCAGCCGATAAGCCGTTGCCAAAGCAAGTGGTAGTGCACTCGCACTGGCTCAGCGAAGGGTTCAAGATGTCAAAGAGTTTAGGTAATGTGGTGGACCCGTTTGTCACGTGCCGGACGTACGGGCAAGATTCGTTAAGGTTCTTCTTAATGGAGTTCTCTAACATAGCCAACGACTGCAACTACAGCGAGAAGCATTTCAACCATACCAGGGACAATTTGATCGGCAAGTACGCCAATTTGATGACGAGGTGTGGGGGGAAGTCGTTTGATATAGCGAGGAGTGTAGAGGATTTCCGGGAGGGGATGTTTGGTGAGATAGACCAAATGGTAGGAGAGTTAGACAACGGCGAGAAGCTCGTGGTGGCCGGGCGCGAGTTGGTGAGAAGGTTGCGCGAGGTCCACGGCGAGATGGATGGTTATGTGCAGAAGTTTGACTTTATGAGGGCCATTAAGGTATGGTGGGCGGTGGTGGAGCAGGCCAACCAGTTTATTCAAATGGCCGAGCCGTGGGCCTATACCAAGGCGATACGGGCTGGAGATGAAAAAGCACGTCTTGTTCAGAGTTGGTTTATTCTTTTGGGGGCCGAAAGTGTAAGGGTACTAAGTATTTTGATCGGGCCGGTGATACCCGGACTTTCTGGCAAGTTGCTCGACCGCTTAGCGGTGAAGGAGGACGAAAGGGGTGCGGAGTATGCTGTGCCATTGGAGAGGATATCGTATGGGGCCGGGGCCAATGGAGCCCACCCGATGCCAATAGAGAGAATAGGCCGCAAGGATTAGCGAGCATATAGTGTAAATAGTAATGTAGGTCTAGGACCGTCTGGCACGCGACCCCACAGTAATCGCCATACAGGATGCTATCTATAACTGATTTGCAACTTATACATCGCAGTTTAAAGGGGCCAGCGAAGTATAAAAGGGGCCGAGTTTCCCTCTGAAATCGATTTTATTTATACTTTTCTTTTTTAGAAGTTGGGGTTCAGTGACGGGGTTGGTAGTTTGCGGGACAGAGGTAGAGGTGGACTGGTACGGCTCTGGTCGGCTCTGGTCGGCTCTGGTCGGCTCTGGTACAACACTCGCACCACCTTGGTCGACACTCGCACCACCCTGGTACTACCCTCGCACCACCTTGGTCGACACTCGCACCACCCTGGTACAACACTCGCACCACCCTGGTACAACACTCGCACCACCTGGACCGCGCGACGGCGCTGGGCCCATCACCACGCGTCACCTCGCGCTCAACTGTTCGCGACTATTCTTCTTCAACAACTAATGGCAAACACTCGTAATGGCAGCCCTCGGCACTCTAGGCGCCTTGATTTGATGGAAGCAGCCAAAAAACCAAACGAAAATGACCAGCCCGACGGCCTGGCCGACGAAGACAACGCCGAGTATTTCGAGTCCTCGGAGGACGAACCACCAAGACGAAGTCGTCGTGGTAAGGCGTTGGACTCAGATGGTGATTTTGAAGACGATTTAAGTGAAGTATCTGACGATTTTGCTTCGAAATTGGCAGAGAAGAACTTTATTGCCACCGACGACGAAGGCTCTGACGATTACGGGTACGGGAAGACCAGGCGTAAGAAGAGAGCCAGGTCAAAATCTACCGAACCACTGAGGAAGAGGGGCCGGGGCCGTCCTAGGCTCGTACTGGACGATGAAGACGACGACGAAGACGAAGATGCGGAAGCGGTAGAACACCCAGATACATCCAACACTATCCAGCAAGAAATAGCCGAACTCTATGACTCATCGCCCGAGCCTGAGCCTGAGCCTATCAAACACAAGCTTAGAGAGCGTGCAAAGATAGATTACACAATCCCACCACCTTCAATGGTCACAGAGGGCCAATTTGAAGCGGGTGCTGCGGTTCCAATGGCCAAAGGAAGAGGCAGAAGATCCAATATACCGAAAAACGAGTACCGTAAGCTTCTTTTCCCCACGGCGGGGCCGTTTGGAGGCAGCGACGTCATCTCATTATTGGGTCCAAACGTACCAGCAGGTGGACTGCAACCGCATAACTCACTCACAGCCATAGGAAACATGAGTGACTCCGATAGTTCAGATGAAGAAATAGCTCCCATCAATGGTGAGGCCACTGTATCAAAGAAACCTACCACTATCAACAACACCAAATTGGTCCCAACGGCTGCCACTACCGATAAGAAAAAGAACAGTTTAAGTGATACCGACCCATTGGGGGTTGATATGAACATCGACTTCTCAGTGGTGGGAGGTTTGGACAACTATATCAATCAATTGAAGGAAATGGTAGCATTACCATTACTTTACCCGGAATTGTATCAGAATTTCGCCATAACTCCACCACGAGGTGTGCTATTCCATGGACCACCTGGGACGGGGAAAACACTCATGGCAAGAGCATTGGCTGCAAGTTGCTCCACTTCACAGAGGAAAATTACATTTTTCATGAGGAAAGGTGCCGATTGCTTGAGTAAATGGGTCGGAGAAGCCGAAAGACAACTCCGTTTGTTATTTGAAGAAGCAAAAAATCAACAACCTTCGATCATTTTCTTTGATGAAATCGATGGGTTGGCCCCAGTCCGTTCGCTGAAGCAAGAACAAATACATGCGTCTATTGTTTCAACACTTTTGGCCCTAATGGATGGAATGGACAACAGAGGTCAGGTCATAGTGATAGGTGCCACCAATAGACCCGATTCCATCGATCCAGCACTCAGAAGACCCGGAAGATTCGACAGAGAGTTCTATTTCCCTCTCCCTGACGCCAAAGCTAGACAGGAGATTTTAACTATCCACACCAAGAAATGGACTCCTCCATTGTCCCCACTGTTTGTGGGCCGTATTGCTGAACTTACCAAAGGTTACGGCGGTGCTGATTTACGTGCTTTGTGTACTGAAGCAGCCCTTAATAGTATCCAACGGAAGTACCCACAAATCTACCAGACTAACGAAAAGTTACGTGTGGACCCAACCAAGGTAAGAGTCATAGCAAAAGATTTCATGTATGCCATAGATAAGATCGTACCAAGTAGTGCACGTTCATCGTCTTCTGGGTCCAGTCCACTCCCAGATCACTTACAGTGTTTGTTAGAACTGCAATTTAATGATATCACCGTTAAATTGGACAACTTATTACCACAAGCAGCTAGAAAACGTACTAATTTGGATGAAGCGATGTATGTGGACCCTTCAGTGCACGATTCCGATGGTGGGTTCGGCAGGCACCAGCGCCTCAAGACCTTGGACAATTCAAGAATTTGTAGACCGCATTTACTTATTCTGGGACCACAGGGCAATGGTCAGCAGTACGTTGGTGCAGCCATTCTTAACTACTTGGAAGGGTATCAGATCCAAACTTTAGACATGGGCCAAATGTTTGGTGAGCCAACAAGAACCCCAGAGCTGTCGATTGTGCAAGCGTTTGTGGAGGCTCGTAGAAACCAACCATCTGTTATTTTCATCCCCAATATCGACATTTGGTTTGATGTGGTACCATATAGTGCCCGGGCGACTTTATCAGGACTCCTTAAGTCATTGAAAAGTACAGAAAAAGTGTTATTGTTGGGAGTAGCTGAATGCAATAGGACCCAATTAGACCTGGAAATTCAGATTCTTTTTGCGGCCAATTATGTGGACTTAGTGCACCCAAATGATACACAAAGACAACAATACTTTAAAACTTTGGAACAAACTCTTTCAATGAAGCCGTTTGAGTTTATCAATGACCTTGAAAACCGCCCCAAGAGAAAACTCAAGAAGTTACCTGTAGTGGAAGAGGTGCCTCAAGAAACCAACAAGAAGAAACAACAAAAGCAGCAAGAGTATGAAGATGCTAAGCTAAAGAACGTTCTTAAGATCAAACTCGCCAGTCTAATGGACTTGTTTAAGATCCGTTACAAGCGATTCAAGAAACCTATAGTTGATGAAGGGTATTTATACCATTTATTTTATCCGGAAGTGTTGAGCAATCCACTTAATAACTATGAGATTTTATACGTAAAGTCTGAAGATGACCAGCATAAGGATATGATCAAGGAGTTAACTACTGGGAAATACTATTACAATATGGATTTGGATATCATAGAGGAGAGGTTATGGAATGGGTACTATTCCGAGCCTAAACAATTTTTGAAGGATATAAAGATGATTGTACAGGACTGCATTACTTCTGGGGACCGGGAGAGGATATTGAAGGCTAATGAGATGTTGACGAATGCACAATTTGGGGTTGATGATATTAGTACGCCTGAGTTTTTGAGGCAATGTAGGGGTGTTAGGGATCGTGAGCGGGCCAAGGCGGAGAGAGCAGGGGTTCTAGGTGAAGAGAATCAAGAGGGGGACCCAGGTCAAGAGAATCAAGAGGGGGACCCAGGTCAAGAGAATCAAGAAGGGGACCCAGGTCAAGTAGAGACCGAAGGAGCAGGAGTAGAGACCGAAGGAGCAGGAGTAGAGACCGAAGGAGCAGGAGCATCGGCAGCACCAGAAGCAGCACCAGAAGCAGCACCAGAAGCAGCACCAGAAGCAGCCCAGGAAGCAACACCTGCACCTCCCCCAGCACCTGCCCAGGAAGCAACACCTCCCCCTGCCCCAGAATCAGACTCAGAAACTGAACCCCTCCAAACATCCTCACAGTCCCTCACCATCCCTCCATTATCCTTCCAAAACCTCATCACAGCAACAAACAACTTCAATATCGATAAATTAGAACTAGTCATGTCCACACTAATGGAAATCATTTGGTCAGACAGAAACAAATGGGACAAAACTTCCACGGTACAAAAGTTAAACAACGCAATAGAACAAGTTGAAAATATGTAGATATATATTAATATTTGTAGGCTAGTCTTCTGCAGTACCATCTCTCGGCCTATAACTAACGCTTTGTTCCTCCAAATCACTTACTATATGAGGCGGGAGCTTCCC
This sequence comes from Yamadazyma insecticola, assembly GCA_030571995.1. Classification (NCBI taxonomy): domain Eukaryota; kingdom Fungi; phylum Ascomycota; class Pichiomycetes; order Serinales; family Debaryomycetaceae; genus Yamadazyma; species Yamadazyma insecticola. The sequence goes on from JAJLZB010000023.1 coordinate 6,630, forward strand.
ATTGATCTTGACAGCATACATTCCAGATACAAAAGAATCGATTCTTAACCATCTTGCTACCCAACTTTGCTTATTATCATCACCTAAAGCCACCAAACCTTCAAAAGAAGGTGAGGTACAATCTTGGACTTGATTATCGTCATTATCCTGATAATGTAAAACACTCTCGCAATTAGGACATCCCAAGTCAACAAACCTCCTATACGTTTGGATGATCCCACATAACATGCAGGCTCTTTCAGAACGATTGGACATGATGAAAAGAATAAATGTGAATTGTGCGCAGTGCGAGAAGAAATTTCCTATTTAGGATTTGATGAGATAATTTTAAGAAATTAATTCAATCTTGTAATACCTATGTTTAGTAAGAGTAAATGTCTATATTGGAAATCTCGACAATCTATGCATAAGACGCATTTAAACATGCACCGTCAATCCTTGCATCTTTTTTTGCAGCCAAAACGTCAATTTATGGAAGGTGTCATCACCTGTACCACCGATTCACTTCAATTGGTTCATTCTTATAGTCATATCTCATGGGTAGCATTAATACCGTTAACAACGGTAATATTGAGGACTGCATGGACATTCCCATTGGCTTTGTGGCAAAGAAAACGTTTACAAAAACAAAGTGAATTAAAACCTATAGTTAGTGCTACCAATCCTATATTAAAGTTAAAATTAGGTGAAACAGTTCAAAAAGAGAGGAATAAGCCTTTAGAAAATGTCACTTCCGCTGCAACGTCACTTAGGTCAATGAAGTACGAAGAGATTCTTCTTTTGGCTGCAAAAGAGACAAGAAAACGTCAAAAGTTGCTTTTCAAGTCAAATGGTGTACAGTTATGGAAGAATTTTGTATTACCAGCATTTCAAATCCCGTTATGGGTGACGATGTCGATGACCATGAGGAATTTGTGTGGGTGGATGTCGTGGGACAGTTTGGCCAATAAGCCTTTAGACTCGTCGTTATACACAGAAGGGATATGGTGGTTTGTGGACCTAACCAGCCACGATCATATGCATATAGCACCGGTGATTTTAGGCGTGGTGTCACTCTGTAACATTGAATGGACCTTCAAGACATTGGAGATGCTGAGATTGACACAAAGAGCCACGCTTCGTCCCACAATCTCAGATTCCATCGCCAACCTCTCCAGAATGTCCGTGGTGTTCATGATGGCTATCTCCATAAATGCACCCGCGGGGCTCGTGCTATACTGGATCAGCTCTCAGGTGTACTCGCTATTGCAAAATGTGTTTTTGGACACCGTCTTCCCTCTAAGTTATTCACCACCGAGGAATAATGAGACCAGAGGTAAGGGACAGGAATTGGTTCGCACTAAATAGACTATATATAATGCACGTAGACGGCCAGTACGTTATAGACGAAGGGAAGAAGTGGTACGACGAGGCCACGCGGAAGTTATCGTTGCAGTCGACCAAGAAATACAACGACGATCAATGGGATTTGGTGCAATTGGACAAGTGGAGGTGTGAGGAGATGCCGGAGGTGTTGAAACAACGGTACGAAGGAGGTCAATGCTATGTGACCAAGAAAGAGTTGTGCTTATTAATGGACTGGAAGTTGGCCAAGGGGAAGTTTAGGCCGATGCTACCAAAGCTAATTAGGTCTAATACGGAGGAGAGAGTCAAGGAAGTTACTGAGGAGGCGTTGATGGGGTTCTGTGGTGACCAAGAGGAGTACCTTAAGGTGGTACGGGTGGCCCTCAACAAGCTTTGCCAGTTAAGAGGGGTGGGGCCAGCGACGGCCAGCTTGGTGCTATCATTGACGGGGAAAGTGGCCATTGCACCGCCATTTTTCAGCGATGAAGCGTATGAGTACTTTATGGGGCCGGGGAAGATCAAGTACTCGGCCAAAGAGTATATGGAGTATGTGGAGAAGTTGAGGGGGATGGGGGATATGATTGGGTTAGAGAGGGGAGGATGGGTGATGAGTTCGGGTAAGAGGGGTGAGGAGGAGGAGGACAAGGAGGAGGAGGAGGACAAGGAGGAGGAGGAGGACAAGGAGGAGGACACAAAGCGAGACCTAGAGGACAAAGATGACAAGGAGGACACAAAAAGAGACGTAGAGGACGTAGAGGACACAAAAAGAGACGTAAAGAGACGACGTAAATGAGTATGTATTGAGTGTGGGCTGGAGGAGATGTCAGGAGGAGGCGGTGCCAGAAGGTCAGGAAGGTCAGGTCGCGGTGCCAGGAAGGTCGCGGTAGGCAGCTCCGGGCTCGCACCAGCTCGACCCAGCAGCCCACAGACTCGCACCAGCTCGACCCAGCTCGCTCTTGCTCGCTCGGCCGCCCGTCTAAAGCTCCCCCTCAAAGTTCACCAACGCAAACCCCCCCTCCTTGCTCTCCATCAACAACCCAATATTCTCGTCCACACCCTTCACAACCAGCTCCAAATGGCTCGGGCCAAAGCCCAAACTGGCCAATATCATCTGATTGGTGCGGTGCCAAAGGGCCTTCATCGTAGCACGGTAATTCTTGACCAAATCATTAGGCCCAAGGATCAATAGCGATGCTCTGTTGATTTGGTCTTGGTGCGTACCACCATACTCGGCCGAAAGGTCCTTAAAATACACCAAGATTTGGTCCCGGGGCCACTGGTCCGTCATTATGATGTAGATTACCTTATATAGTTTGATTTGGAATAAAATGTCCTTGTCTATGGCCGTAGGGAAGTCCTGAAGTAGGTCGAGGATGTGGTCGAAGCAGTCGGACTCAAAGTACCGTTTAAGCTGCTGTCTCTTCCTACCGAGAGATTGGCCCACCACGTCCGGCATGTCGCAGTTTGCTACCACGGGCACGGCCCTAAGGTCGCGAATATCTCTGTCCAAGGCCTCGAACGTGTCGATGTACGCTTCGGTGTTGAGGTATTCTTTGATGAGTTTGTTCAACGATAGGTCGCTCATTAGGTCCAGGAGCGTGCCGTTTTGCTGCTGGTCCATTATTGTGTGGTAGAGCTTTTTTTGTGCATCCTTTTTGTAAACATTAACATAATTGTCGATATTGAAAAGGAAGTCTTTGAACCCAAAGTTTGTGGATATTTTGAGACTGGTGGTGGTGGTGGTGGTACCAGTTGTGGTGCCCGTCGCGGTGGCTGCCGTGCGGAACCCTATTATAGGGTACACCGAGTCGTTGGCTGTGAAAAGGTTATTTGTGGAATGGTTTGCAGAATTAAGTTCTTCTTTGTGGATTGTAGTTATTTGTACACCATTTAGTGTAATGAAAATCGACTGGTCGATGTAATTGAGACCCACTCCAATCACGTCGGACGTGATGGTCTCGGTACCACTGGCACCATTCGCACCGCGCACCGTGCCAAAACTTACGCCCGTATCGATCTCGTCAGGCTCGTCCTGGTGCCGACTCAACGAAGAAAGCCGTCTACTACTGGCCCTATCCCTCCGTTCCAGGCTCTTGACCGAATTATAGAACTTCAGGTCGCTCAAATCCAACGCAAAACTGCCCGAGAGCCCGCCCGGCTTATCGTCCAAGAACTCAACGAGCCCAGGGTTCAACGGACGCTTAATGAGTCCATCTTGGTTGAAAATCAAGTCGTACTTGACCTGTTCTAGGTCGATGTTGGTGGGAGGATTGGGGTAAAGTACCGTGGGCTTTTTTTCGTCACAGTTGACGAACCTCTTAATGAACCCTACGGAGCAGACTGGTGATCTGTTGACCGAGATCGACTCGTCGTTTAAGGCGAGGATGGGCGTAAAGTTGGGCTGCGTAGACTGCTGCGTGATGGACACTTCGTAGTAGAATACTCCGACCGACGAGTCGATGGGTTTGTTGGAGATAAAGTTGTGGGGCCCGGTGCCAGTCGCGGTGCCAGCCTCGCTCCCTGTGGTGCCAGCCTCTATCGTGCTAAACCCTTCGTCATTACCACACTTGAACTGCAACAACTGCTGGTCGCTCTGGAACAACGGAATCCACAACGACGGCAACGGGTAGTCCAACCATTCTTCGCCCACCTTGAAGAAACTGGGCCGGGAACTGTACTCGCTTTCTAGCTTTGACGCAAGTAAAAGCTCTTTTAAAGTGTAGGACAAGTACCTGGAGTAAGACTTGGGGATTCCTTTGACATGACGGAGTGAAATTTCACCATATTTGTTTTTGTAATCATTAATATTTTTGTAATCATTAATATTTTTGTGTTCATTAATATTTTTGTGTTCATTATCTAAAAGTAATCTTTCTTTGAAAGTACTAAACAACTCGTACAATTCCTGGTCCGACAATTCGTCTGGTGCCGGAGGCGACGTGCCCAAGATACCTAGGATGGCCAATTTGTACACCAATTTGTCTTTGATGATGGCATTAATGTACTTATCTGGGGAGAAATGGTATTTGGGGATATGCTGATAAGCCGGGAGTGGGGCAAAGATTGGGGATGTGGAAGGAATTGTGGTTGGAATGGAGTGATGTACAAGTTTTTTGTGGACTTGAGACCCTAGTGTTGTATTTAGAATGTAGGGTGGGATGACATGGATCATTGTATGATAGCAAAGAAGTTAAAAGTTACAAAAAGGGAGAGTTTGTGAAATGCGAAAATTTGAATTACAAAAAGAAAGAAAAAGAGTGCGAGTACAAATTGAAATTTCAAGTCATCACCTAAATGACGGACCAAATCATTGCCAAAGCCGAGTCACTAGTAGGACAGAAGCTTCATGTTGTGTCACAGGGGGCCGAGGCCACTGTGTTTTGGACGGAAACGCATCCATACACCAACGTATCTACGTTTACGAAGGAATTAACCACAAATGAATCATTAACCACAAATAAACTAACCACAAATAAACTAACCACAAATAAACTAACCACAAAATTTATAATCAAATACAGGCCCAACAAACCGTACAGACACCCCAAGATCGATGCCAGCATCACCAGAAGCCGTACGATTGGTGAAGTAAAGTTCATGAGCAAATTGACCAAACTTGGAGTCAATGCACCAGCATTAGTACTGGCACTGGTGGAAGAAGGAATCATTTGGATGGAGCACTTGGGCCAGGAATTACCCAATGGGGCCATAAGTCTGATGAAGAATAGTTTGTGGATTTTAGAAGGTACAAATGAAAGTATTGGCGATAAAGTTAAGTCTATTTGTAAAGATGTAGGACGAATGGTATGGAAATTACACAATAACGATATGATTCATGGAGACTTGACGAGTTCCAATATCATATTACACAAAGGAGAAGCATACCTTATTGATTTTGGGCTTTCTTCGTACAGTGGGTTTGCGGAAGATAAAGCAGTGGATTTGTACGTATTAGAACGAGCTATTGATAGTACACATAGTGAATATGCTAAAGAGTACAATCAATGGGTATTAGAAGGTTACAAAGAGAAAGGAGGGAAGGAAGTGATTAAGAGGTTGGAGGAGGTTAGGGCGAGGGGGAGAAAGAGGAGTATGTTGGGGTGAGCCTGGAAAGTGTATATGGTAAATAGCTATATGAAATATAGGAGGTGATCAGCGAGGAGCCAGCGAGAAGTTACCGGTATGGCTGTAGGCCAGCGAGAAGTTACCGGTATGGCTGTAGGCCAGCGAGAAGTTACCGCGACGGGGCTACCGCGACAGGGCAGAAGTTACCGCGCTACCACGACTACCGCGCTACCGCGCTACCACCCTCCCTACTGCCTCGCACGGTACTCCTCCAACACCTTCAACGCCAACATATGGTCCTCCTCTTGCGCCAAACCACTAATAGTCAACGTACCAACAACACTATCTACGCCCTGGACCCGAATTGGAACGCTACCACCGTGACTGGCGTATTCCAACGACGAAATGAACAAGGCTTCTTCCATCGTCTTACCCTTTTGGCGGAGCTTTTGGCCCATGTAGAAACTGGAAAACCCAACTCTTTGCACGAGTTTCTTCTTTCTGTTGACCCATTCGTCGTTGTCTACGGCGGTACCAGATTTGGTACAAGAATGGAATAAAACGTGGCCGGAAGCTAGGGCGATATCAATTACCACGGGCTTGGAATGAGCCAGGGCGAGGTCTCTGGCGAGACATCCCATTTCCCAGGCGGATTCTGTGGAGAAATGGGGGAGAATGACCTTTTCGTTTTGTTCTAGGTCGAGAAGTTGTTCTAATGAGTAATCGAATGGATTCATTGTGGGAGAAAAGAGGAGACGTAGTGGAGTGTGGTGGAGTGCGGTGGACGGGGGACGGTGGACGGCCGGTATGAGCCCGCAGTCCGGTTTGTGTAATTTTAATGCCTTTTTGTGCCCCCAGTTGTGTTTGTGGCACCGATCCCACCCCCACCGCCTTAACCTCCTTTTATACCTCCATTTCCCTCCATATTCCTTCTCCTACACCAATGACTGTTGCATCATCCTCTATAATCCCTTCTGGAGTTTATACTCCAATTGTGACATTCTTTAATAATGACAAAAACTATTCCCTCGATTTAGTTACACAAATCCAACATGCTAAATACCTCAAAAACAACGGTATTCAAGGTTTAGTGGTTGCAGGATCAATGGGTGAAGCTGGTCATATGACACAAAAAGAAAGAAATCAATTAGTGGCAGCTCTCCGTGAAGCAATCCCCGACCCGGACTTTAAGCTTATCGCCGGGGCCCCTCCGCTTGGAAGTATACAGGAAGCCGTTGACGAAGCAGCTAGTGCCAAACAAGCAGGTGCCGATTTCGTTATTTTATTGGTACCAGGCTATTTTGGACCCGGTTTGACCAGCCAGGAAGGAATCGTCGACTACTTCACGGCCGTGGCCGACCAATCGGTCCTCCCAGTGATGATTTACAACTACCCAGGTACTTGCAATAACGTTCTGGTGACTTTAGAGAGTTACAAAACCTTATCGAAACACAAAAACATCGTTGGAGTGAAGCTTACACATTTCAATCTCGATTTGTACGCAATGTTGGGCAAAGATCACGAGATTAGCCAGCACAACTTCCGTCCATTTACCGGGTTAGGTCAAGTTTTAGTACCAGCGATGAGTGTAGGACTTTGTGGTACTATTGACGGGTTATCAGGGGTGTTTCCCAAAGTCATGGTTAGATTATATACTTTGTGTAAACAAGGTAAGTACAAAGAAGCAAGTGAGTTACAATACCTCGTATCTAAAGCTGATAGAATGATTGCAGAAATGAATTTAGTGGGTACAAAGTACACTATTAAACAGCTCCACGGGTTCGGCAAGTGCTTGACCGGTAGACCTCCGTTGAGCAAAGAGGCTGACCTCGAAGCTTACAAGAAGTATGAAGGTGATTTCAGAGAATTGGCTGAGTTGGAGAAGTCTTTGTAATGGCTGCAAAAAAAAATGGTTTTGTGTAATTGAAGTCTTTTCCTTTTTGTGTAATTAAAGTCTTATTTTTTTGTGTAATTTGAATTTTTGTTGAGATTGTCCTTGTGATTTTAATGAATGTAGAATTCGATATTCCTGTATCTGATTTTGTGATTTTTGTGATTTTTTATTTTTGTGGTTATAATCCACAAAAAGGGGAAGAACAGAAAACACACACAATATCACACCCAGTATCCTATCACACCCAGTATCCTCTCCCTCTCCCTCTCCTTCTCCCTCTCCCTCTCCCTCTCCTTCTCCCTCTCCCTCTCCCTCTCCCTCTCCCTCTCCCTCTACCACGGCCCAACCCCCCGCTCCCTCGCACATGCGCACAAAAGTGGAGTACTTAAACTCCCTTTGTCCCTCCTTTCCCATCAGCTATGCCTAACACATTAGACAAATCATACCTCGACCGGGTCTCATTCAAACCCGGTCTTTTTGACGGAAAAGTGGCCTTTGTCACAGGAGGTTCTGGTACCATTTGCCGAGTCCAGGCCGAAGCATTGGTACTACTTGGAGCCAATGTTGCAATCATTGGACGTAACGAGTCCAAAGCTAAAGCAGCCGCAAAAGAAATGGAACAACTTAGGCCTGGTGCTAAAGTATTAGGAATTGGTAATATCGACGTCCGTGAGGTCAAATCATTGGTGGGCGCGGCGTCGCAAACGGTGGCAGAGTTAGGTCGAATCGACTACGTTATCGCGGGAGCCGCAGGGAACTTTTTGGCCGATTTCAACCATTTATCGTCCAATGCATTCAAATCCGTGGTATCAATCGACCTATTAGGTTCCTACAACACCGTTAAAGCGACCTATGAAGAGTTGAGAAAGAATAAAGGTGCTATTGTGTTTGTGTCAGCTACACTTCATTACTATGGGATCCCGTTCCAATCGCACGTCGGTGCGGCCAAGGCCGGGGTGGATGCTTTGTCAAACGCTTTAGCCGTAGAGTTGGGTCCGTTGGGCATTAGGTCCAATTGTCTTGCTCCTGGGCCCATTGCTGGGACCGAAGGAATGGCCAGGTTGAAGCCAAAGGGCTCTCCGCCTATTGAAGAAAAGATTCCGCTTCAAAGAATGGGATCCACTGAAGAGATTGCTACGTCCACCGTTTACCTTTTCTCGCCAGCTGCTTCTTATGTTACTGGAACCGTTCAAGTAGTGGACGGAGGCTCGTGGCATTTGGGCAGTGGTGCCAGTAGTGTTTACCCTGGGGCTGTAAAGGAGAGGGGGATGCAACAGGGTAAGTTGTAGGGCCTAGCCCCTAGGTCTAGTGCCAATTGTGTCTTATTTTTCAATATATATAGTGTTGAATTGGTGCGCGCACGATGGCTGCAAAAAAAACCTATAAACTCTGCTGTACTGGCCACTAGGCGATTTTTCTTCTTGGCCTCTCGTCCGCTGGGCGTCTTGTCCACTGGCGTCTCGTCCACGATCACCACCCTCTAAATGGCACCCAAATGTCCACCACCCGGTCGTCCTCCATGACAAAGTACCAAGGGTACGCTGCTGCTGTTATACAACTATGCTGAGGAAAAATACCCACTTTAGTACCGTGTGGAATGAGCTCAGTAGTCTTGGACTCGTCCAAAGGTACCAAAATACCGTGTTCTTGTGATAACCTCCCTATAATCCAATTCTCATACCCTGGAGGCAGAATGACTCTACCGTGGCCTGGCAACGGGCCAAACTCTCTGGCCATAGCAATCACGCCCGCGTTAACCAATTGCTCCCCTGGACCCTTACCACCTCTTCCAGGGTACGTAGAAACAACTTCCGCCAATACCTTACAGGAAACATCGTCATGCGTCACACAACCGGTGGAAACTTGTTGCAAATCACAGAACGGGTAGTTTCCTGCATGGAGCTCGAGCTTCCCTGCAAGTGGCTCACCTAAATGGTGTTCCAATTCATCAATTGTTAAAACACTTGAAGCGTGTGCCGTTGGTGTAGCACCTACAGAGATCTGCAAGTTCGCTAATGCACAAATCTGCAGGGCTCTTTTCGCAGCCAGGTGCGCATGCAGGATCTCCTGCAATAGGAAATTTTTGGCGGCCGTTTCGGTGTCGGAACTATACGAATGTCCCGCATGGCAATAAACCCCATACACTGAAACGGCTTGCTTGATAGAAGATTCATTAAGTTTGTGTAATGTTTTATCTAACAATTCTGTATCATTAATTAATCCTGCTCTATTTGTACCCATATTAATTTTTATAAATATTGACCATTTATTAGTAATTTTATTTTTGTGGTAATAATCACAAAGACTTTCAAGTTGTTCAAAATGATCCACCATTAAACGTAAATTTACATGACTAGAGAATTCTGCCAATTCGTCCAACCGACTTGGTACCACCGGTAAGCTGAATAGGACGTCAGTAATGAGACCTTCTTCAATCAATGGCATTAAATTCCATGCTTCCATCATTGTGGATACAACAATTTTATTTGTTTTGTACTCATTACCTAATTGTAATTTTGTACCTTCTAAAGTTTTGTGAGTTTTAACATGGGCACGGAAGTCGGCCGAGAGTTGGTGGGCTCGGGCCAACATTTTATCACAGTTGGTACGAAAAATGGTACGATCTACAAGAAATGATGGTGTTGGTAATTCATTTGTGGATTTATTTTTGTACTCATTAATTAATTTATCTTTATTTGCTTTTGTGGTAAATTGGTAAGGGTACATTATATTGATTAAGTTAAACAAGAAGAAACTAAAGGATTTTTATGCGCCAGTGAATGTCGCGCATGGTGGCCGCCACCATGGGGGAGGGGAGACGGTAAGAGGAGAAGGTGGGGGGACGAGAACCAGGCGAGGATCGAGGGGGGACGACACTATCGGGGGACGACACTATCGGCGTCGACACTCGACATTGTCGCCGATTTGTCGCGGTGAGCACACGACCCGCGATTTCCATATAAACTGCAAAAGTCGCTTATCTCTGCTCCCCACGTCTTGCTCCCCCACGCCATGTCACAATTCGACTACACCTTACAAGAAGACAACTCGTTCGCCGGAGGCATTCCGGCCAAGCCATTCACCATCCACCCGTCAATGCGGGCCAAGTTGGACCCAGAATACGTCAAGTTCTTTGACCGGGTGCTAGCTGATAAGGAGAAGATCCTATACACCCACCGGACCCCATTGGCCGAAACAAGAGCTTCGGGCAATGTGATCCCCGGGCAGTCTGCTATGAACGACATGGAGAAGATCTACGACATCAAAATCACAAGAAAGTACACGGAAGGCCCCGATATTGCCAGTCGAGTGTTCGTCCCCCACGGGACTCCCCCACGTGGGGGATGGCCCTTGTTCATCTGGTACCACGGCGGTGGTTGGACTTTAGGAAGCCTTGATACTGAAAATTCGTACTGTACCAAGGTGGCTGACTACTCCAAGTGTATTGTTGTGAGCGTGGACTACCGATTGGCGCCAGAAAACCCGTTTCCGGCTTGTGTAGACGACGCATATGAAGCATTGGTGTATGGGTTCGAACGGGCACCACGAGAGTTGGCCACAGATGGTACCAAGGTCGCGCTAGGCGGGTCTTCCGCTGGTGGTAACTTGACTGCCGTGGCCACACATCTTTATGCGAATAGCGAATTGGCTGCAAAATTCCCCAAAGTGACCTTCCAGGTCCAAGTGGTGCCTGTCACTGATAACACGGCCACGCCGGAGACCATGCCGTCGTTTGCAGAAAACTGGCACACGCCACAGTTGCCAGCAGAGAAGATGTTGTGGTACCGTCGGTTGTACCTTCCTAATCGGGAAATGGCTGCAAACCCAAAACTGTCACCTTTGTTGTACGACGACGCCAGTTTTGCCAAAATGCCTCCGGCATTCATTGCCGTTGGAGAGTGTGATGTGTTGAGATCCGAAGGTGAAGCTTATGCCCACAAACTACAAGAAAATGGTGTACAAACAGAATTAATCGTTTACAAAGGGATGCCTCATACTACTATGGTGATGGATAATGTCGTGCAGCAAGGACGTGATTTGATCAGGCAAAGTACTGATGCTCTTAGAAATGCTTTCTATCAATAAATATTTAATTATACATGTCGAGGCACGTGACACGCCTTCTACCTAAACTTCTTTCTATACAATTTCTGAATAATTTTGAATATTCAGCGCCTATTTCCCAGCGACATTCTCTAAACGCTTTAAAGAATAACTTTAATAGCCCTACCATATTATGTTTATCACTAATAGTTGGGAGTACATCAGCGAAAAGTTTAATACCTTGATGGAATTCAGCCGCATGGAATTCCACGGAATGGAATTTTTTTTGCGCTGCTAAACTAAGCGCTGAACGTATCCTTTTTAAGTAATTATACGCGTCTTCTTTATCTGGGTAATATTCCGTTGTTGTATTATTTTCGCGTAAAATGTCGTTTTCTGGCCCATATAATACAAAGTTGTACGCGTACACGACCAACACACAAGATACGATAATATTCTTTCTGTGTAAGAAAGGGTCAGTATTTGGGTCGTAAGAGTAGATGATATCTTCGTTATCTGGAGATAGGAGCATCTCACACAAGAAAAGGTAGGCGTGGACGGCTGCAATACGGCCATGGGAGGTTTGGGCCCATTTATGCACACGCTGCGCTACCACGGCGTACTCTGAGTCGCCAGCGGTGACATTCATACGACTTGGAGCTCCAGCGTAGATTATATAGTCATAGTGAGTGATACGCATGTAAATTTGCGCGATATGGTACAAGGGGTACTTGCAGCGTGGGTCTGTGGGTCTAAGCATAGGCGGGAGGTGTGCCGACATTGCGACGACATTTCCCGCACCATCTCCCGCACCACCTCCCGCACCATTCGCACCGCACCCGCCCTGCGACCGCCACACGTCGATGGCCAACGAGATCGTCTCGTTCCACGAGTCCTTCACCTGGTTCCACTCTAAAAACGAAAGCTGCAAGTCCTTCTGCTGCATCTGGAACATAATCGTTAGTAGCCCCGCCAACAACACCTTCCGGCCAAAAGCAGACGTATTTACCCGTTGTCGGTGTAAGAGCTTCCGCAAAGCGACCAAGAACTTGGGCGGGCGCGCGCGCGCGTCGGCCAGGCCCCGCGGCGGCGCCGTGGTATTATCAAACTCCCATAGCTCGTCGTCACACGGTAGCGAGATCTTGATTTGATGGGCGTACAAGATGATCATGTGACCGTACACGGTAGCGTTAAGTGTATCGAGGTAAAATGCCATAAGCGTGGCCCGTTTCATCGACTCTACCTCGATCCATTTCTTCCAGACGTGGTTAGGCGGGAGGTACGCCCCGTCGTCGTTGTCGTCTTTCAACGGGTCGCCGCCTAGAATGGGCGACCGCCGTAGGAGCTGGATCTTAGTACCGTGGTGGAGGTAGGCGCGCTCGTGGAGCGTTCTATCGGTGCTAGTTATTTCGTAGGTCTCTAGTAGAAGGAGCGATTGCACGACCCACGCGCAGGCCGGCGGTCTACATTCATCGCTAGCCAAAATCAACCAGCGTAGCGGCCTGGCTATTTCGTCGGCGAGCCGTTTGGGGTCGTGGTAGCTTTCGCGCGCGCCCGTGCAAGGCGCTAGGCTGGCCCCAAGCATTATCATGGCCAATAGAAGCAATGGGTGTGCGTCGTGATTGCAAAACGAAGGTCTGTGAAGAATTGGGTACTGAGGGTGGAAAAGGAGCCAATATATTTCGAGACTTCGTTGTATGGACTGTGGGGAGAAGTCTAAGTTTAGGTCGAGCGACGGGACGAGCTGGACCAAGCGCGCGCGGAGCGCTACGTCGACGGTGTTTTTGTTGGTGGAATGAGGGAAGTTGGGCGATACGGCGAAGATTGATTCGAGGAGCGACATTGGCGACACGTTGGGGATGTCGTGCTGGGCGGGTGGGTCTTTAATGTCGTCTTGGAGTAGCCAAGCGATTAGATCCAGTGGCGAGAGCGATGGGACTGGCTCTGACTGGCCCACCGCCGAGTCCAGGATGACCGAGTCCAGTGCGAGCGTTGGGTCCAGTGCGACTGGTGCTATAGTTGTGCCGAGCGGTGGTACAAGCTCGCCTGCGCGCTCGTTCCAGCCTGAAATGATAGCCGCCGCGCCTTCCTCCACGCCTTCCTCCACACCTTCCGCCACGCCTTCACTCACACCTCCTACCTCCCCCGGCCGCAGCTCCTTCCCAGTACTTCCCCCAGCGTCCTCCCCTTCAGCCCGCAAATGCCGCCTATAATGCTTCTCCTTTACATCGTTCCTGGTGAACGTCTGCGTACACCCGGCGTACGGGCACCGGAGCCGGAACGCCGTGTGGTTGCGCTTGTGCCGCAACAAATGGTCCGTCCGTGTGAATGTCTTGCCACAATTGACATGGTCACACACAAACGTACCGTGTGGTCTCTTTCTTTTCGGTTCCATAGAGGAAAAGGGTGAGAGGTGTCGTTAAAGTTTCGTTTCAGCGATGTCGCGTGTCGCGAATGTAGATGTCGTGTATATATATATATATATTGGTCACGTGGAATACGTCACGTGCTAATCGGTTGTTGCAATAACCTCCAATTCTACCTTAATTCTAGCATCCATGAAAGCTGCAATGACACAGCTCCTTGCTGGTTTCTGTGGGAAGTAGCTGCCGTAGATTTGGTTCATTTCCTTGGAGTAGTCGGCGTGGGAGATAAACATCATCACTTTAAATACCTTATCTAAAGAGGAACCTGAAGCTTGCAAGACTTTTTTGACGTTATCAATGGCAAGGTGAGTTTGTTCTTGTAAGGAATCTGGGATTTCACCGGTGGTGTAGTTTTGGCCTACGATACCGGAGGTGTGCACGTGACCGTTAGAGACCCAAGCTGGGCCTAATACTGGGTGTTCTTGGCCGTCTATGGCGGACCATTCTATTTTTTGAGCAGGCATTGGAGAGTAGAGGGGAGAGATGAGGAAAGAGGTGGGTCTATATAGTGGAACCCCCACTGTATGGAGACAATAGGGACACGGCGTTGGGCGAGACGGACGACATTGGACGAGATGGGCACGACACGGGGGACGACATGGGGGACGACATGGGGGACGACATGGGGGACGATATTCCACGACATTGTGCAGTATACTCCTCCCGACATCGCCTCAACAACAATGTAACCGCAACTTGCCCCCAATTTGTGGGGAGCTGGGGGCTCCCCCCATCCTTATCTTATCTCCCCACATCCCTCCATATAAAACCACAACGTTTTATCTCGTTACACCGCCAACAATGAAAGAAAAGTCAACTACCTCGTACGACATCGAGCCGAAAAATCTGAACTCCACCACCGGGCTGGACGCGCGCTCGGTACTGCTGGACGTAAAGCTCGCACCACTGGACGCAAAGCTCGCACCACTCGACCTGGGCCTCGCACCGCTCGGCCTAGCCCTGGCACCACCCGACCCAAAGCTAGAACGACTGGTGTGCAGAAAACTAGACATCCGGATTCTCCCGCTATGCTGCGTCATGTACTTGTTCAACGCATTGAACAAAGGGAACATCTCCAACGCCAAAACAAACGGTATCGACGTAGACTTGGGCATCACCGGCACCAAATGGAACTTGATGCTCTCCATTTTCTACATCCCTTTCGTGCTATTTGCGTTCCCATTGTCGCTAATTATCAAACGGTATAACGCGGCCCGGGTGTTACCGGTTCTAGTCTTCACCTTCGGGTGCATCACGCTTTTACTCACCAGTTCCTTCAATTATGGCAGCCTTATGGCCGGAAGGTTCTTCTTGGGGCTCTGTGAGTCCGCCGTGTTGCCCGGGATCATCTTCTACCTCAGTTGCTTCTACAGACGCCACGAATTGGCCAGCCGGTTGCTGGTGGTGTACTGTTTTGCCAACATTGCCAACGCCTTTTCCGGGCTACTTGCGTTCGGGTGCTTCCAGATCGCTTCGCTGCTTAAGGGCTGGCAGATTTTGTTCGTTTTAGAAGGTTCTTTGACGTTGTTGGTGGCACTTTTGGCCTACTGGTTCCTTCCACGTGACGTGCGCTCGGCCCGGTTCTTTTCGGAACAAGAGGCCCTCTGTGCACAGCACCGTATCGATACCGACTCGCTGGCTGCCCAAGGTGGTACGTTTGAGTTCCGGGACGCCATTAAGGTGTTTAGGAACCCGGTTATTTTGGCTTGGTTGTTTGAGGAGATTTGTATTGGAGTTCCGTTAAATTCCATCAACAATTGGTTCCCTCAGATCATCCAGGCCCTCGGAAAGTCGCCGGTTCAGACCAATTTGTTCACCGTAGCTCCTAACGTTTGGGGGGCCTTGTGCCTATTGGTGTTTGCCTTCAGTTCCGACCATGTCCGGGTCCGGTCCATTTTTTTGGTCGGTGCTATCGTGGTAACTTTACTTGGTTTTGCTATCTATGGTGCCATTGATATCGAGCTGAATATCGCCGGAGCCTACGTCGCCTGCTTCCTAATGACTTCCGGTGCTAGTGCTTCGTCTGTATTGACTTCTACCTGGTACAATAATAACACTCCTAACGAGAATAGAAGGGTTGCCGTGCTGGCCGTGGGGATTCCTTTGGCCAACGCCGCCGGATTGATCTCCACCAACATCTTTCTCCCTAAAGATGCCCCCAAGTACGTTCCTGCCCTAGGAATCACCGCAGGTTTCGGTGGTTTGGCTGTATTGGTAGTCACTGGCATTGCGCTGTTTATGGTGTTCGATAATAGACGCAGGAACAGGCTGCAGGGCGTCACTTTGACCTATAAGGATGTGCCCACTGCTGAGTTAAGGGAGGGGCCTTCAAATCCAAATTTTAGATGGATGTACTGATGTAGTAATGAATATTGTTTTAAATCTCGCTTATGCATGTTTGCGGCGCGCGCGATATGCGTCCCGACGCATGCACCATGCACGACGTGCATATTTAATACCCTCGTCTTTTGGTCTTCCCTCGTCTTTTCGTCTTCCCTCGTCTTTCGTTCCTTCCCCGTTTCTCGCATATTTTTTAGTCGCGTTTTTTCCTCGCCGTTTTTCTGGCTGCTGTATGCAGGCGCGTCCTGCACCGATCGCGCATTGTTTAGATTTTCGTAAATCTTTTACGATCTATCAACAATGCGCTGGTTATCTATTTAATTCATATAATTAGACCAATATTAGTTGGAATTTGATGCTTTTAACGCCATTTTCAAGCTCCCACGCCCTACTTTACCACATATCCCTTTTTTCCGCTCCAAAATTCACCCATTATTCCGCTTAAATCATCCTTTTTAATACCCCCAGCCATTTTGGTTGCTAAAAATTAGCCGCCCAACTCTTTAACTATAAAAGCCATTCGATTTCCCTTCATTTCCAATCTCCATTAATGAAGTTTATACTATTACTACTGATCTTAGCACGTGTCAATGCTTGGCCCGTTAGAAACCTGGCCAATAATGATGTTTTACCGCCTGATTTTCAACGTCAAGTCGATCATATCTTAGGCCCAAGGGATAGCGGTCCTGTTGAGTCTGGAATCAAGGTTGTGTTTGTTTACGAGCCATGTGAGGCGGAGGTAGGAGGTGATGCAATTGGAAGAGGAACTGCAACTGGAACTACTGGACCCACTGCAACTAATGGATACTCTGATGGATACACTGCAGCTAGTGGAACTGCAACTACTGCTACTGGAACTACTGGATACACTACTGCTACTGGAACTACTGGATACACTACTGCTACTGGAACTACTGGATACACTGCTACTGGAACTGAAACTAAACTAGTTGGATCACCGGAATCATTCAAGTCAAAGGATAGTGGTAGTGACTCTCCTGACTCCATTTCCCCTGACTCCCCTAAATCCACTTACCCCGACTCCACTTACCCCGACTCCACTTACCCCGACTCCACTTACCCTGAACCAATGATTATTTCTTCTCATGATAAACTTTACTATTGCAATAAAAATTCAAATTTTAAATTAGTTCCTCCAGCAAAATCACAAGATCTGGCACATATTTCAGTTAAAGATTGTTCAACTTCAACAAAAACAATCTTTCATACTGATACAACATACATTTTTTCAATTGAACAACCAAAACCAACAGTTACAAAACAAAAATCTCCTTTATGCCCTGAAGGTATTAAAGTTGCTGATAATTTACCTAAAGCTACAACAAAGTATACTAAAGGAGTAGTATTTACTACTGGAATTGTAAGTGGTAGCGTTACCGTAACTGCAAACCAATGGGATTCTACTAATACTGCTTCTACTTTACTGACATTGGCTACACGTCCTTTCCAAGGTTACAATACAAGTTCTGAATCTTTATTCGAGTCATTGACTTCTGATATTGATTCCAGTTTTGTATCTGTTGATTCTGTTGAATCTGATACATTTGTTGAATCTGATACATTTGTTGAATCTGATACATTTGTTGAATCTGATACATTTGTTGAATCTGATACATTTGTTGAATCTGATACATTTGTTGAACCTGTTGAATCTGAAGATTCTGCTTCATCTACTGCATCTGCTTCACCAGTACCTGCATTCCAACCAGCAGCATTCTCACCTCGTCTTCGTATAGCTTCACTTGCAAATGGATTCAAAGGTGACCTTTTCAAAGCAATTTCAACAAAAGATCTTTCACTGAAATTTCCTAGAAAACAATTACCACTTCAAATTCCTTCAGGAGTTTCAAATTCAATAAAATATCAAACAAATAAATTTTATACAAATCTTTTCACAGGATCTCAAACTGATATGATTTGGTCATATCCATTTGGATTATCGTTTGTTAAAGAAAATTATTTTGGATTTGCAATGCAAAGAACTATTGAAAGTTCAAGAGTTTTTGGGAATGTTAATTCAAATAATCCAAATATTGCATCATATTATTATAATCCAATTCATATTAGAGAAATGGTAATAAGTGCAAGTAATTTTGGTAATAATATTCAAATGAATGTTGATGAAATGAAAGTTATGTCAGCTAGAGTACGTCTTCATAATGGAGATTTAAATAATAATATTGAAATTCCAATAGTACAAGGAATGGGGGTAGTTACATCAATTTATCATGGGAATTTAATACCAAGGATTAATTCATTAGTTGGTATTAAAACATTAGTACAAGAAACAGTTGCTGGATTAAATTCAATTAAATATAGAGCTACACTTTTCAATGGTAGTGAATACCTTATTTATATTACATTACCTAATGGATCAAAAGATTTTAAATTAAGTGTTTCTAATATTAATACATTAATTGGATCTAAAGCAATTAATAATTTAATTATTCAATTTGTTATAGCACCATCAAAAACACAAGATAAATATTATGAACAATCTATTGGGATGTATGCAACAGAAGCTAAAATTAAAGCACATGGATATTATGGAGAAAGAGCAGAATATAGATTTTCATATAATACAAAAGGGAAATCAATTTCAAATCAACCAATTGTTTTTATGTTACCACATCATTTAAAATCAATTGATTCATTTACAAATTCTAAATCAACAGGGATTAAACTTTCATCAACTACAAAAGGTGATATGACAGGATTTTTAAGTAAAGAAATTATAATGAATGAAAAATTAGAATATAATGTTCAATTTTTACCTTGGATTGAAAATTCAAAGAATGAAATTTATTATACATCAGAACAATTAAATAAAATATCAGAAATTGTTAATGAAGAACTTTCAATTGATATTAAAAAATTAGTACTTTCAATGAATTCAAATTATTATTCAGGTAAAGTATTAGATAAATATTCATATATTTTACTTATTGTTAATGATATTTTAAATGATGAAAAATTATCAAAAAATTTATTAAATAAATTAAAAGAAACAGTTGAAGAATTTATTAATAATAAACAATTTTATCCATTAATGTATGATACAAAATTTGGAGGAATTACATCACAAGCATCACAAAATGGAGATATTGGAGCAGAATTTGGACTGGCATATTATAATGATCATCATTTCCATTATGGATATTTTATTCATGCATTTGCAGTTATTGGTAAAATTGATAAACAATTTGGGGGGAATTGGATTAAAGAAAAACAATTTTGGATTAATTCACTTATAAGAGATATTTCAAATCCATCACCAGATGATAAATATTTCCCAATATTTCGTAATTTTGATTGGTTTCATGGTCATTCATGGGCACTGGGATTATTTGCAGCAGGAGATGGAAAAAATGAAGAAAGTTCAAGTGAAGATATTAATTTTGGATATGGAATTAAATTATGGGGGAAAATAAGTGGTAATAAAAGAATGGAAAATATTGGAGATTTAATGTTACAAGTTATGTCAAAATCAATGAATAGTTATATGTATTATACAAGAGATAATAAAATAGAACCATCACAATTTATTGGTAATAAAGTTAGTGGGATATTATTTGATAATAAAATTGATTATACAACATATTTTGGTACACCAAAAGATCATCCAGAGTATGTTCATGGAATTCATATGTTACCAATAACACCAGCTTCAAGTATTGTTAGAAATACTAAATATGTTAGAGAGCAATGGGAAGATCAAATATCTAAATTTATTGGAGGTGTTAATAGTGGATGGACAGGAATATTAAGATTAAATCAAGCATTATTTGATGCAAAGAGTGCATATAATTGGTTTATACAAAAAAATTGGAGGAGTGAATGGTTAGATAATGGACAAAGTAGGGCATGGAGTGTTGCATTTTCTGCTGGTGTTATGAATATGACATAGGGAGAGTGGAGAGTGGAGAGTGGAGAGTGGAGAGTGGAGAGTGGAGAGTGGAGAGTGGAGAGTGGGAGAGTGGGAGAGTGGGAGAGTGGGAGAGTGGGAGAGTGCTATAATTGGAGCTCGATTGAGAGCGGTGCTATGATTGGAGCTCGATTGAGAGCGGTGCTATGATTGGAGCTCGATTGGAGCGGTGCTATAATTGTAGAGCTCATTGTAGCTCATTATAGCTCAGTTGTAGAGCTTAATTGCATGTAGAGCTTAATTGCATGTAGAGCCCTTGCAGCTCATTTGTAAACTAGCTAATGTAGAGTAGCTGTATAATAGATGCTAAGTATTTATTGGTCCGTCCTGGGTCTACGTCCTGCTCTTCGTCCTCGTCCTACCCTCGGCCATCGTCATCATTTCTCATCCCTCTCCAGTCGTGTCTCTCCCACAATCACTCCAACCAATCATCTCGCACTAATTGTAATACCCCGGGAATCCTCATTCATTTTCTCTTCTCTATTACATCCAAAACACTCATGCTTTCATTAAGATCATTACGTTTACGTTCTTTTGGTATTAATCCTATTAGAAGTTTAGCCACAGCTTCTAATGAACAACGCCTCAAGACTTTTTCCATTTATAGATGGAATCCTGATACTCCAGAAATTGAACCAAAAATGCAAAATTATGAAATTGATTTAAATGATTGTGGTCCAATGGTTTTGGATGCTATCCTTAAAATTAAAAATGAACAAGATAGTACATTAACATTCAGAAGATCATGTAGAGAAGGAATTTGTGGTTCATGTGCAATGAATATTGGTGGTACAAATACACTTGCTTGTTTATGTAGAATAGATACTGATACAAGTAAAACTTCAAAAATTTATCCTTTACCTCATATGTTTGTTGTTAGAGATTTGGTACCAGATTTAACCCATTTCTATAAACAATATAAATCTATTCAACCTTATTTACAAAGAGAAACTGCTCCAGAAGATGGTAGAGAAAATTTACAAAGTATTGAAGATCGTGAAAAATTAGATGGTTTATATGAATGTATATTATGTGCATGTTGTTCAACTTCATGTCCTTCATATTGGTGGAATCAACAAGAATATTTAGGTCCTGCTGTTTTAATGCAAGCTTATAGATGGTTAATTGATTCAAGAGATGAAGCTACTGCTGTTAGAAAGCAAATGTTACAAAATTCAATGAGTTTATATAGATGTCATACTATTATGAATTGTGCAAGAACTTGTCCAAAAGGTTTAAACCCTGGTAAAGCTATTGCTGAAATCAAAAAGTCTCTTGCTTTTGATTAATTTATTGTTTAGCATAATGTATTTATTCGGATCCGATCGGACTGCCTCGCTTACACCTGCCGTGAATGTGTACTTTGATTTTGGGTTGTGGTTTTTTGGCCCCTGTTCCTGTCCTCTGTCCTCTGTACTGTCCTTTGTACTGTCCTTTAGCCCCGTCCTTTAGCCCCGTCCTTCAGCCCCGTCCTCTGCCGTCCTCTGCTCTTATCCTTCAGCCCCGTCCTCTGTACTGTCTTCTTTCCCGGTGCTCACACGACCTGTCAAAACTTCAAACACTTTCCATATAACCAAAGAAAACCCTTAAACTATCCCGTATTACTCTCTCTAACTATTATTACACCACTCTCCCCATATTACTTTAATCTTCCCCCCTATTGTGTTTCACCACTCATCTCCGCTTCTTGTGGGGACGGTTGCTGCAAAATTCGCTCAATTCGGAAAAGCATCGGAAACTTGGAGTTAAAAATACCCAATTATAATAAATGGCTATTAAAATGGCTATTAAAATGGCTATTTAAAAAAGGCTATTTAATTAATTGCTATTATAAAAAGGGATAATCTCCTTAAAAATTTATTAATAAAAAAATTAATTCAATATGCCTAAAGTACTTCTCGTTCTCTATAAAGGAGGTGACCACGCTAAAGAACAACCTAAATTACTTGGATGTATTGAAAATGAATTAGGAATTAGACAATTTGTTGAAGAAAATGGATATGAATTGATCACTACTGATAGTAAAGATGGACCAAATTCAGTTTTAGAAAAAGAAATTGAAGATGCAGAAATTGTTATTACAACACCATTCTTCCCAGGTTATGTTACTAAGGAAAGAATTAATAAAGCTAAAAATTTGAAATTATGTGTAACAGCAGGTGTTGGATCAGATCATATTGATTTAGATGCAGCAAATGAAAAAAAATTAACTGTAGCTGAAGTTACAGGTTCAAACGTTGTTTCAGTTGCTGAACATGTTATTATGTTGATATTAAATTTGGTTAGAAATTTTGTTCCATCTCATAAGATTGCCATGGAAGGTACTTGGGATATTGCAGGAGCTGCTAAAAATGAATATGATTTAGAAGATAAAGTAATTGGAACTGTTGGTGCAGGTAGAATTGGGTATAGAGTTCTTGAAAGATTAGTCGCTTTTAATCCAAAAAAATTATTATATTTTGATTATCAAGAACTTCCTAAACTGGCTGTTGATAAGATAAATCAAGCTTCAAAACTTTTCAATGGTAAAGATGTTATTTTAGAACGTGTTGAAAAATTAGAAGATATGGTAAGTCAATGCGATGTTGTTACCATTAATTGTCCATTACACGAGAAAACTTATGGACTTTTTAATAAGCAGCTTCTTTCCCATATGAAGAAAGGTGCATGGTTAGTTAATACTGCAAGAGGAGCTATTTGTAATGCTAAAGATGTAGCAGATGCAGTGAATAAAGGTGATCTTTTAGGTTACGCAGGTGATGTTTGGTACCCACAACCACCTCCAAAAGATCACCCTTGGATTACTATGGAAAATTCAAGTGGTGGAGGTAATGCTATGACTCCACATATTTCAGGTACTTCATTAGATGCTCAAAGAAGGTACGCTGATGGTGTTAAATCAATTTTAAAAAGTTATTTCACTAAAAAATTCGATTATAGATCTCATGATTTGATTGTTATCGATGGTGATTATGCAACAAAAGCTTACGGTGAAAGAAATAAAAAGTAATTAGTATAGCAAAGTACTTCATTTATTACTATATACAATTAGGCCATTAATTTCGCCACACGCGCACGACCTCCTTTTTTTTTTATTAATTTTAACCTATTTACTCTGAAATAGCATCTTTAATAGCCAACTTTCTACTATGACCATCGAAATAGTTACTTAATTCAACGAAATTCATTTGTTCTGGATCAACTTTCATAGTATGTTTATCTTTAAATGTGACTTCCACTAAAGGCTTCTCTTTTGATTGTTCGCCCAATACTTTATAATCAATAGAGCACTGACTTTTCAAAGACGTAGGGAGTCTCGAGAGAAAGAGCCTGGCTGGTTTGGCTCCTTGGCTGAAAGGGTTAAACCTTACACTAACTTTGCTGAAGTATTTCGTTATCATTACTGAAAAATTTGCGTTGTTGCGAAGAAAAATGAGACTTTGGTGTTCCTGTATGTAGAAGAAAGGGAGAAGAAAGGGAGAAGCAAAGGAGGGAAGCAAAGAAGGGAAGCAAAGAAAGGCAACAGGGCAGCAGGGCAGCAGGACAGCCAGAACAACAGACACAGATCATACCTCTCATCAGCCAATACCACAGAATTTAAGAGTTAGAATCCTAGTCACGTGACACAATTACTCTATTGCATTTCATCGATCAGATTGTAGATATACCAACCAGAGTTGCAACACTTGAATTGCAATAAATCGCTTGGGCCGAGTGCCAGCACTTGTAAACACCATTGAACACCATTGAACTCTCACCAACTCTCACCAAGTCTCACCGTTGCAGCCATTGCAGCCATATTGTGTCACTGCAATTCACCAAGTGCCCAGAAAATGGCTCTATAATTAGCATCAACTCAGTATTGCACAGCGAAGGAGGCATTCGAGAGTAAAACAGGCCAAAGGGTCCAAGGGACTAGATAGTAAAGTACAACAGTAAAAGAACCCCGAAACAATAACACCTTTAGGCAGAATAGTCTACTGAACATTGAAACAGAAGTTCTATCTATTGCTGTAGGACATTTCAGATTGTTCTTCACTAAAGTTATTGTTCAAATTGTTCACTAATCGGAAATAACATAAATTTCACGATCTTCATGTAAATCGCCATGCAATTGTTTTAGATCCCGTATTTTTAGAAACACATTATGAAATTTAAGCTATCAACTACTTTATTAGGTGACAAGAATATCATAAATAGTAATTTCTCATCAGACACTAAAAAGTATAAATCATCAATTCTTATTGTTTAAACGTTCATTTCACAACGTGCTTCTATTTTTTAATCTTGGAGAGAGACACTATTTGCCCAATCGGGTAATGCATTATCTAAACTTAAAATTGTCTTGAAAGTGGGTTTAGGGTTTACCCGGTTATTGTCCAATACACTTAGATAAAGGGTTTGCGTATTGTGAGCCCTCATTTTATACCTTCAATACCCTATTGATTCTTGTCTATTGATTCTATTAATAAACTATTCCAATTGCCTTAGCGTATTGATTTAATATAGCCTATGCCTTGGCAATAGACGAGGCCACAGGAAATACCTGATTTCCAAAAGCTTCTCGAGACTCTTTCTTTTTACTTCTACGTATTCTTACTCCTTGTATAAGGAGGCCCCCTTATTTACCAAAACAAAATAAGTTGTCATTACGAAACAAAAAATCTGGCGTACTCTAAAGGGATAATTAGACGGAATAGCGCGATATTTTAACCATCTAAGATGAAATTACCGCATTAGGCAACGCAATTTATCCCTTTTGGCTTCCTTGCATATGTCAAAATCTAAAAAAAGAAATACCCGGTATTATTTTTGCCTAAAACAATCAAATGCCCAACCATTGAAGAAAAAATATCTCAACGGAACATTTCTTTTCTTTACGATTTTCGCAGGTGTTCCAAATAGGGTCAAGGAGGGTTTATGTGGAGGAATAAGATTTTAAATAAATCCTGCAATGATAACATAAGGTCTCCAGCAACAAAATATCAAATAACATATTTAACAATCCAATTCATATCCCATTCATGCCTTACCCAGCTCACCCTATCAACACCACCCTCAGTAGCCAGCATCCTACAACGTTCCCATTATTTCCTACCTCCGCGACGTTCGTACTCTAATCTAACAAGAAACACACTCAATGCTAATATATCATACAATGCTCGATTTTCACTACAACAATAACAAAGACCCTTATTGTTCCCTTTATTTATCCTATTGAGGATTACTCAATGCGCGATAATTAAGCTGGATATGAAACTTGAACAAAAGGACAATACAAAGCAACACAACACTGAACTTAACTAACAATCAAAATTGTGGTGGTTACAAACTTTTTTCCTTTTGTTTGTGTTTGTATTAAACAGATTCATTTATTAACAAAGCACGTCAATTCGATCATTTCATAACCTTTTTGGTAATCGTTTAATCTTGTTATAATAAGAAAAATTTGATTATCTTTACACTATTCGAACCATTTTACAAAGATGTATATAATTAACTGATTTCCCTGTTTAACCAGGTTTTTTTTCTTTCTTTATTCTTCAATAACATCAGCTTTTGATTTTTGGTTTATTAGTTTTGGGAAAAGTTATAATAAACGACTTCAAGAGTTTTTAATTACACAGGAATAACAAATTAATAATGATTTTTTCAAATTCTGCTGCAATTTCTATTGCTTTAGCTTCTTCTACTTTCTTACTTGGTGTTAATGCTGAACATAAATATTTACACAATGATTATACCGATTTATCTGGTGAAAAAGCTTCTAATAAGTACTGCTTAGGTGAAAGCTTGTACCAAGTTGGTGCTGATAGTAATGGTTTAAATAAGCCTTCTATAGAGGAAAACCAAGTCGCTCTTTTAAAGAGAGCTTTATTGGACATTGGTGGTTCTTCTAGTGGTTCTGTTGAAGGCCCATTAGGTGGTGCTGCTGGTGAATCTGAAGCTGATCTTTCTATCTTAAAGAGAGCTTTAATCGATTTAGGAATCTCTGGTTCAGGTTCTTATGATGGTCTTTTCCATACTGCTTCTGCCGGTGCTGGTTTAGATGCTAATGTTTTAGGCGATAACTTAGTCGGTGCTGGAGCTTCTGCTGGAGCTTCTGCTGAAGGTCCATTAGGTGGAGCTGAAGGTCAAGGTGAAGGAAATATCGGTATCTTAAAGAGAGCTTTATTGGACATTGGTGGTTCTTCTAGTGGTTCTGTTGAAGGCCCATTAGGCGGTGCTGAAGGTGAATCCGAAGCTGGTCTTTCCATCTTAAAGAGAGCTTTAATCGATTTGGGCTTATCTGGTTCTTCATCCGGTAACATTGGTGCTATTTCTGGTTCATCTCACGGTGGAGTAGATGCCAATGTTTTAGGTGGTGATTTACTTGGAGTTGCTGCTTCAGCTGGTGCTGAAGCTTCTTCCCCATTAGGTTCATCCGAAGGTGAAGGTGAAGCTGGTCTTTCAATCTTAAAGAGAGCCTTAATTGATTTAGGTATCTCTGGATCCGGTTCTTATAACGGTATCTGGCACACTGCTTCAGCCGGTGCTGGTTTAGATGCTAATGTCTTAGGTGACAATTTAGTCGGTGTCGGTGCTTCCGGTGCTGCCTCTGCTGAAGGTCCATTAGGTGGAGCCGAAGGTGAAGGTGATGCTAACCTCGGAATCTTAAAAAGAGCTTTATTAGATGTCGGTGGTTCTAGTTCTGGTGCCATTGGAGGTATCTTAGGTGGAGCTGAAGGCTCTTCCGAAGGTGATCTTTCTATCTTAAAGAGAGCTTTATTAGACTTGGGATTATCTGGTTCAGGTTCTTATGATGGTCTTTTCCATACTGCCTCAGCTGGAGCTGGTTTGGATGCTAACGTTTTAGGTGAAAACGTTGTTGGAGCTGGAGCTTCTGCTGGAGCTTCTGCCGAAGGCCCATTAGGTGGAGTTGAAGGTGAAGGTGATGCTAACCTCGGAATCTTAAAAAGAGCTTTATTAGATGTCGGTGGTTCTAGTTCTGGTGCCATCGGAGGTATCTTAGGTGGAGCTGAAGGCTCTTCCGAAGGTGATCTTTCTATCTTGAAGAGAGCTTTATTAGACTTGGGATTATCTGGTTCAGGTTCTTATGAAGGAATCTTACACACTGCTTCTGCCGGTGCTGGATTAGATGCTAACGTTTTAGGTGACAACTTAGTGGGATCTGCTGCTTCCGCTGCTGCAGGTGTTGCCGGTCCTTTAGGTTCTGCTGAAGGTGAAAAGAACGGTCATATCGGTATCTTAAAAAGAGCCTTATTAGATTTAGGTATTTCTGGTTCTGGTTCTTATAACGGTCTTTTCCATACCGCTTCTGCCGGTGCTGGCTTAGATGCTAATGTTTTAGGTGAAAACGTCGTTGGAGCTGGTGCTTCTGCTGCTGCCTCCGCTGAAGGACCATTAGGTGGTGCTGAAGGTGAAGGTGAAGCCAACATTGGAGTCTTAAAAAGATCTTCAACCGGTAATGAAGGTGCTGAAGTCTTCAAAAGATTCTTAACTGAAGCTGGTTATGATGTCGATGCTCCTTCTACTTTGGATCAAATTATTGATGTCATCAAAAGAGACGACGAAGAATCAGCTGTCTTCAAAAGACAATTAGAAATCGCTTTCGGTGCTGAAGCTGCCAATAAAATGCTCGGCTCTTCTGTTGCTAAAAGAGGCTTAATTGATTTAGGATTATCAGGTTCATCATCTGGTAACATTGGTGGTGTTTCCGGTTCTTCTCACGCCGGTTTAGATGCTAATGTTTTAGGTGACAATTTAGTCGGTGCTGCTGCTTCTGCTGGTGCCGAAGCTTCTGGCCCATTAGGATCTGCTGGGGGTGAAGGTGAAGGTGGTCTTTCTATCTTAAGAAGAGCTTTATTAGATGTTGGTGGATCTTCTAGCAGTGCCGTTGAAGGTATCTTAGGTGGTGCCGAAGGTGAATCTGAAGCTGGTCTCTCCATCTTAAAGAGAGCTTTATTAGATTTAGGTATCTCTGGCTCAGGTTCTTATAACGGTATTTTCCATACTGCTTCTGCCGGTGCTGGTTTAGATGCTAATGTTTTAGGCGATAACTTAGTCGGTGCTGGTGCTTCCGCTGCTGCCTCCGCCGAAGGTCCATTAGGTGGTGCTGAAGGTGAAAGTGAAGCAAACATTGGTATCTTAAAGAGAGCTTTAATCGATTTTGGTTTATCAGGTTCTTCATCCGGTAACATTGGTGCTATTTCTGGTTCATCTCACGGTGGAGTAGATGGTAATGTTTTGGGCGGTGATTTACTTGGAGTCGCTGCTTCAGCTGGTGCTGAAGCTTCTTCTCCATTAGGTTCATCCGAAGGTGAAGGTGAAGCTGGTCTTTCTATCTTAAGAAGAGCTTTATTAGATGTTGGTGGATCATCTAGCGGTGCCATTGAAGGTATTTTAGGTGGTGCTTCCGGTGAATCTGAAGGTGACCTTTCTATTTTAAAGAGAGCCTTAATTGACTTGGGTATCTCTGGTTCAGGTTCTTATGATGGTCTTTTCCATACTGCTTCTGCCGGTGCTGGTTTAGATGCTAATGTTTTAGGCGATAACTTAGTCGGTGCTGGAGCTTCTGCTGGAGCTTCTGCTGAAGGTCCATTAGGTGGAGCTGAAGGTCAAGGTGAAGGAAATATCGGTATCTTAAAGAGAGCTTTATTGGACATTGGTGGTTCTTCTAGTGGTTCTGTTGAAGGCCCATTAGGCGGTGCTGAAGGTGAATCTGAAGCTGGTCTTTCTATCTTAAAGAGAGCCTTATTAGACTTAGGAATCTCTGGCTCAGGTTCTTATGATGGTCTTTTCCATACTGCTTCTGCCGGTGCTGGTTTAGATGCCAATGTTTTAGGTGAAAACGTCGTTGGTGCTGGAGCTTCTGCTGGAGCTTCTGCCGAAGGCCCATTAGGTGGAGTTGAAGGTGAAGGTGATGCTAACCTCGGAATCTTAAAGAGAGCTTTATTAGATGTCGGTGGTTCTAGTTCTGGTGCCATTGGAGGTATCTTAGGTGGAGCTGAAGGCTCTTCCGAAGGTGACCTCTCCATCTTAAAGAGAGCTTTATTAGACTTGGGATTATCTGGTTCAGGTTCTTATGAAGGAATCTTACATACTGCTTCTGCCGGTGCTGGTTTAGATGCCAATGTTTTAGGTGAAAACGTCGTTGGTGCTGGAGCATCCGCTGGAGCTTCTGCTGAAGGTCCTTTAGGTGGAGTTGAAGGTGAAGGTGATGCTAACCTCGGAATCTTAAAAAGAGCTTTATTAGATGTCGGTGGTTCTAGTTCTGGTGCCATTGGAGGTATCTTAGGTGGAGCTGAAGGCTCTTCCGAAGGTGACCTCTCCATCTTAAAGAGAGCTTTATTAGACATTGGTGGATCATCCAGTGGTGTAATCGAAGGCCCATTAGGAGGAGCTTCAGGTGAATCTGAAGGTGATCTTTCCATCTTAAAGAGAGCCTTATTAGATTTAGGTATTTCTGGATCAGGTTCTTATAATGGTATCTGGCACACTGCCTCAGCCGGTGCTGGATTAGATGCCAACGTTTTAGGTGAAAACGTTGTTGGAGCTGGAGCTTCCGCAGCTGCATCTGCTGAGGGACCATTAGGCGGTGCTGAAGGTGAAGGTGAAGCAAACATTGGTATCTTAAAGAAAGCTAAAAGAAGTTTCGGTAACACCGTTCAAAGTATTTTAAAGAAATTCAATGGATCAGTACCAAAAGCATCATTCTCAGTTACTGACGTTGCATGGGTTGAAGATGATTTATTCAAAGTTACTATTAACTTCGATACCATTGATTCAGCTAAATTATTCACCAAATTCCAAGATGAATTAAAGAGTGTATCTATTAAAGGTACCCAAGAAGATAACCAAATCATTTGGGATGGTAGTTCCGATAGTAAAGTTGATAACTTTGCACAATGGTCAGCTACTGTTTTAGTTAAAGCATCTAAACATAATGATCTTTATTGTTTACCAGATAACTTTGGTATTAAATTCGATTGGAATGCTAATGATTCAAGTGAATTAAGTAACTTATGGAGTCAATTCTTTGATGCTTCTTATGAATATACCGTTTCTCAAGAATTTGGTAAAGCTGAAAAGAAGAAAACCAATTATAAGGTTGATAGACAATCATTAACTAATTCCCCAAATAATTCTACATTAAATGAAGATATTGAAGTCAATGCTTCTGATTTAGCTAACTGGAAAGCTCAATCAAATATCTTACCAAATTTCTGCTGGCCAGGTCAATGTTCAGCTTAATTAAAGAAGCAATTAAAAAAAAAAAGATGATAAATCTTGCTTTACTTTAAATTATAGAAATTAACAAAGTTTTTTCTAAAAGAACTTTTCCCACTCAATTAGAAAGAGCTAACTTTTCCAACTTAATTTAATTTGTATAATTTTATAATTTTATAATTTCCTTGTGTAATATATGATAAGAAATATTTTTTAGTAATTGCGTTTTCTAAAATTGAAAATCAATTGCAGCAAAATTCCTGTTGCGGGTGGAAATTTTGTTAGCAAAAAATATCTTGTATTGGATTGAATCAATACTGGGTCATTTGGGTTGGTAGGTTGGGTTGCAAGTGTGTGATGAGATCAATAAGGCCCACTGCCACGAACTATCACGCAGTACTCATCACCCACCACCACGCAGTACTCATCACCCACCACCACGCAGTACTCATCACCCACCACCACGCACCACCAATACACTCGCCATTCGGTCTTACTTTTGTAAGTGCATGTCGCTTTCATTAGCGCCCTTTCCAGCAATGTAATCCCCCAAACAAATCCTCTCCTGTATCGTTCTATAGGATCCCAATAGACCCTGGGTTCTAGTCCCATGACTCTAGTCTCGTGGCCCAGTCCCATGACCTAGACCCTTGAACTAGACCTTAAGCTACTCCCTTGACATACTCCCAGGAAATGCATGCCCTTTTATACCCCTCTCCTATTTGCAACCTGATACAATCTGAAACATCCTTTAAAAAAATTCGAAACAGGCGTGTCCGCACCATCATCTCACTGTCTGTCCAGCTAAATCTCTTTATTAGTCATATCTCTAATGCAAAGAAGCGATACGAATCAGACGGAAATAGAGCTTGGCAGTTTAAATCAGAACTCAATATCAAGCCAAGACAATGAAGAGCACGAAAATTACCCCGATGGAGGTTTGAAAGCGTATAGCGTAGCAATTGGATCATTTTTCGGTGCAATTACATGTTTAGGAGTAATTAACTCAATTGGTGCAATTGAATCGTATGTTTCAACTCATCAATTGAAACACTTACCAAAGACTAAAATCTCGTGGATCTTCTCGGTATATTTGTCGCTATCTTATATTATAGGGATTTTTTCAGGCCCAATATTTGATCATAAAGGTTCAAGAGTATTATTGGTGGTGTCAACTATACTTATATTCATTGGGTTTATGGGAGCAGCTAATAGTACTTCAATGTACCAGTTTATCTTATGTTTTATATCTTTAGGAGTTGGAAATGGGTTGGGATTAACTCCGGTAGTTGGGATTGTAGGACATTGGTTCTTTAAAAAAAGAGGTACTATTATGGGGATAGTTAGTAGTGGAGGTTCATTTGGAGGTTTGGTTTTCCCCTTACTCTTGAGACACACATTATCTAAATATGATTATGCATGGTCTTTAAGAATATTGGGGTTTATTAACTTGGGGTGTATGGTTACTGCTACAGTATTACTTAAAGAAAGAGTTAGTAGGAAAAAAACTCACGTTGAACAAGATCAACAAGATTTAAGTCAAGAAACGCCAAAAGATGAATTGGAACATATTAAGAAACTTATTGAAATCCCATTGAAAAAATTGAAAATTGTTTATAAAAGACACAATGATAGTAAATTTCTTTTCGTTGTTACAGCATCCTTTTGTACTGAATTAAGTTTATTGATGTTACTTACATATTTTGTATCGTATGCTACAGCACAAGGAGTAGATGAATCAACAGGTTATTTACTTCTTACTGTATGGAATGCAACAGGAATTTTAGGTAGATTAATTCCTGCTACTATATCAGATATATTAGGTAAATTTAATGTTAATATCACAATGGTTTTAGCTATTAATATCTGTATATTTGTTATTTGGTATCCATTTGGTTCCAATCTAATATCTTTATATGTGTTTGCTGGTTTAGGAGGGTTTTTCCTGGGTCTGATTTTAGGTTTGATCCCTGCTTGTTTAGCACAAATTTCCATTGTAAGTGAATTTGGTGAAAGGTATGGAATTTTAAACTTTTTTCTAAGTTTTGGTAATTTAGTTGGTATCCCAATTGGCGCAGCTATTATTGATAAAGGTACTATACAAAGTTATAATAATTTTATTATATTTGTAGGGGTTTTAAGTATTTTAGGATTGATTTTATTCTCAATAGCCAGATTTTCTATAGTTGGAACAAGACTTAACGTCAAAGTTTAGTTTAATTCAATAGTTTCATTAATTTCTTGACTTACTCTTGCAGAATTTGTATTAGAACTTGCTTCTTCGAATTTTTTTTTCATTTGGGTGAATCTCAAGATTCTTTCATTCTTAATATGTTCCCACATGAAATATCCCACTGGGATATAAGCCAAGATAGTTACCTTAATACTAATTTCATGCCACAGATTTTCAGCAACTAAAGCTAATGATAAGAAAGTCAATATTAACTCAGCTACAAAGGCTATTGGGAAAGTTAACCAGAAATGATGATAATTTAACCACAAAAGGAAATATGGAGAACTTTTTGTCTTAATTCTAAAGGAATAGTATGAATAGTAAATGATATAACTCACACACCAACTAAAGATCAAGAACGAATAACTAGTGTGTTTGGCGATTCTTGGGTGGGGGAAAATCACACCATAGCAGAGCCAGATCATTTTGATGCCGTTAACCATGGGCCACACATCTTTACGGTTAAAAGTCTTTCTAAGGAATGCCTTAACCATTAAATAGCTAATCATTGGTAATACAGACACAACATGAAAGAAATCCGCCATTCCAGCGGGTAAAAACCTTCTTCCTACCAATGGCAATAACACCACAAACCGAAATAAGCAGCAGAACCAAAGTGTAAAGCTACAGAAGTTGAAAAAAAACACCAACTTGGCGTTTGTAGGTAACGGGTAAAGGTGTGCCATATTGAACAAGTTACAATTAGAACGAAGTAAAGCGCGCGCGATGAGGCCCTAGGAGGCCTCAGTAAAGGCGCACACTGCGCGTTTATTAACATCAATGAAGCTATTAACAGTATTCGCTTTAGTGGCATTAGTAGTATGCTGGGCGCCTGAAGACCACGAGATCTTTTCACTTAACGACAAGATTCAGAAGGATTTGGGTCCAGAAACCACTTTTTACTCATGGCTTGGGTTGGAAGGCCCAAAAGTTCCGATCCAGGATATTTCAAAAGCTTATAGAAAGGTGTCCAGACAATTACACCCAGATAAGTTCCATGGAGCCGCCAAAACAGCTAGAAAACAGGCCGAGGAGAGGTTCCAGAGACTCTCGTTGGTCGGGAATATCTTAAGAGATCAGTCGTTGAAGAAAAGGTACGATTATTTCTATGCTAACGGGTTCCCTAAGTGGAAAGGAACTGGGTATTATTATTCAAGATTTCGTCCTGGATTAATGATGACTTTAGGCTTTTTGTTTATTGTTGTCGGTGTCTTCCACTATTTTGCTTTGAAAATCAATAGAAAACAAGAGTTCAAGCGTTTGGTCCAGTTAAAAGATACAATTAAGACCCAAGCTTGGAATGGTTCGCTTTTACCACCATCCGATGGAAGCGATAGGAAAGTAGTCAGTCCTATCGGTAAAGAATTCATCGTCCATTCTTCTGGTGATGTTAGCATATTAGACGATGGTGCTTTGCACGTGTTTGACGAGCACCTGATCAGAACTTCTGTTGTATTTAAAGATACCATTTTTTTCAAATTGCCTGCTTTCTTTTATAACCAAAGTATAGGGAGAGTGTTGGGGGGTATTTCAACGGAAATCCCTGGGCCAGAGCCACATCCTTCCAAGCAAGAGGAACCAGCCAAAGAGGCCAAAAAAAGTAAAAAGAATAAAGGTGAAAAAGTTCAGTTGCCTAACGGGAAGGTGATTTACGGCAGAAAGAGAAAGTAGACCAGCAGAGTAGACCAGAGAAAGGCGCCAAATAGACTACCATTAATATATATTGAGCTTTATGCGTTATGTTTCTTGACTCTACGAAGCGTATTATCGGAATCATCGTTATCATTACCATCCTCATCCTCATCTTCATCAGAACTGGACCCAGAGAGATGTTCAAGGAATCCGTCTTTAGAAAACCCGTCATCTACATCATGATCGTAATCATCGCTGGAGTTTTCGTCGTTATCCATTGGCTGCGGTGACATATCTTGAATTCTTACGTTAGTTAAATCGATATCTTTAGTAGCAGCCAGGTTCTTTTTCTTTCTCTTCTCCAATGGTTCAAGATCAAAGTTTACGGAAGGAACGTTTTGTTCGTCGTCTTCGTCTTCTTGTTCATTGTTTTCTTGATCATCTTCGTCTCTTTCCTCTGCTCCTAATACAACATTATACACTTCTCTTGTCTTTAGTAAAACATCATTTACAAACCATTCCCAGTCTTTGGAGTTAATGGAATCTACAATCATAGGAGATATCAAGTCTGGCTTATAAAGCGAAGTAAACTTGACTACTTCTTCACTTATAAGAATCAAATGCCCAAGGTAGCCTGGTCTAGACTCATAATCTTGCTTATATGCTTCAACTATAATTCTAGTTAGATTGGAATCTTCCGGTTTAAATAGATCCGATATAAGGAACGAATTGTACGAATTAAGCTTCCCATTAAATATCTGCTGAATTAGATCAAAAACGACATTATGGAAAAAATTATGCCACGGATATTCAGTAAATTTAGATATTATATTGATTAGAATATTCAGATCAATCAATTTGATCTTAAAGTAATCTCCAACACAAGGATTCTGTCTTATATTTGCGTCTCTTTCTTTACAAACAAAAGGGTTTTCTGGGGAAATAGTTGGTTCATCATCTTCTGAATCTTCTTCGATGTTTAAAGAGTGTAGCAATTTAGTAAAATCGTCGTTTTCACCTTGTATTAATTGATCATTAGTAGCTAAATCATCGTTGATTTCATCTAAGCTAACGTCATTCAATTCATGAGATAATTCCGTTACGTATTCTTCCAGTAATAAAGAATCATTGATTGCTTTAGTTAATCTTGAATTTGTTCTGTTACGAATTTCATCACGGATTTCATTAATCTTCCTAATTTTCTTAGAATTTATAAGAATCATATTGGAACAATGAAGTAATTCAGCTATTAATTCAGATATTCTAAATTTACTGAACCCTAAAATTTTGGAATCGATTTGATTTGGTAATTCAGGCTCCAAGTCCATGAATTCAACAAATTTATTCAAATTATCTGAAAAAATCACCAACATTTCGCCTAAATAGATGGGGTCTCTTGAACTAGGAGTATTTTGTTCGAAATCTTTGAGCCATTGGTACATTACATATGAATTGATCTCATTAGGCTCTCCATTGCCATTTTGCAACATTGAAGTATAAGTTCCACAATTAAAGTCGTAATCCGAGTTGTTTTTCCTTATTAGCTCAATGATGATCCCAACACAGTTATTGATTCCGTGCTTATTAGTGATTGTAACGTCTCCAACTTTAACTGTATATAGCATTATATCGTGTACCATCTGATTGACTATATCTTTAGAAACCAATTGTCTTGTTAGCTGATTGGGCCCTATGTTAGCTTCTATAACCACCGCTAGCGCAGTGTTGGACGATATAGATATAATGGCCTTGATAAAATCAGTTGCAGCTGTCTGTTTAAAGAATAGTTGATGGTTTGGTATAGCATCGCAATCTGTGACAAACTGTGAAGCATCAGGTTTAAGAATATTGATGAGTTTAGGTATTAAATCTTGTTCGTAGATCACTTGAATTATCCCCGTTGGACTATCGGGTTTATCTGACTGGATGATTCTTAGGAAAAAGTCCATCAACATGGGCACTTCTAGTTTATCTAGAAAAGTATCGACCAACTCTTTGCGATTTCGAATGAAATTGAGCAATTCTATTGAATTTGTGTCCATTAATTGATCTAAAATGTGAACAAGATGAGCTACTGTAGGCGAAGATTCATTTAAATTGGGTAACGAAAGAATCAGCCATAACTTATTAATGATTATTGGAGTCTCTATAATTCTATTCAGGATAAGCCACAAATCCACACACAAAATGTCTGCTGATACTTGGATGCATCTACGGGTCTTATCGTTAGCAGATTCCGGCTCAGAAGGTGACGAAGGAGGATCTAAATCCGGTGATGAGTTATTGGACTCCTGGTCGTTTTGTTGCAGGTCTTCTTGTTCGTTCGTTTGCATCTCATCGCCATTGTCGTCTT
The DNA here is from genome assembly GCA_030571995.1 of Yamadazyma insecticola. NCBI lineage: Eukaryota > Fungi > Ascomycota > Pichiomycetes > Serinales > Debaryomycetaceae > Yamadazyma > Yamadazyma insecticola. The sequence goes on from JAJLZB010000023.1 coordinate 43,137, forward strand.
TCGCCTCCATTAACCTCCGCAACTCTTCCTCCTCCTCTTCATTCTCCTGGTGGAAAAACTCAACACTCTTCACTATTTGATCCAAGAACCCGTTAAGAATGTGTGGCTGGAGTAAAATTTCAATCAATTTGGTGCTCCTTGAATCTTTTGTGTTTGCCGGTGTCTCCTGGTTCGATGACGTCACCGATATAGAATCACTTGGATTAAGCGGCTCATCTTGTTGCTGCAGCATTTGAAACCCATTAGCATTATTATAATTAGATTTAATATTATGAAGCTCACTAACTAATTGTTGCAGAAGAACTGGGTCATCTATCAAGTCGCCCACCGCCACTTGTGACAAGTCTTGAACGCCATCCAATAGCTTCTGGAGCTGATTGTTGTTGTTCAATGAGTTGGTAAACGGCCAAAACGACATATGTTGTTGATAACAGAGCGAGCGTTGATTATCACAGATAGCGTGAGAAATGCTTTTTCTATTTTTCAAAGGTACCACCCTTTACTTTTATAGTCCTTTTCTCACTTTTTTTGAAGGTACCCTTTAAAGGTACCACCCTTACTTTATTTACTATACACTATTATACAACGCTTAGTCGATTGTTGGCATTTCCTGTAGCTCTTGAAGTGCCCTGTCTCTATTTTTTTTGAATTCCACAATCATTTCATCGCTCATTTCTCTTATTAGCCTTTGACAGTTCTCTGCACTGTACAGGATCCATTCTTTTATAGTCATTTCTTCTTCTTCTTCTGGCATTGTACCGATGAATTGGGTTAGTTGGCCTTCTAGATCGTTGTGGAGTTCGTATGGAGTTTTGGAGATTTCTTCGAGGTATTTGCATGCTTGTTCCATGTTGGAGAGTTTGAGTTGGATTTGGTTGAGTGGGTGAGGGTGAGGTTGAGGTTGAGGTTGTTCTTGTTCTCTTTGTTCTTCTTTTCTTTTCTCTTCTCTTTCTCTTTGTTCCTCTCTTTCCTGTTCTTCTTCTCTTTCTTTCTGTTTTTCTCTTTCTTTCTGTTCTTCCTCTCTCTCTTTCGCTTTTCTCTGCTCCTCTTCTCTTTGTAATCTCTTTTGTTCTAATCTTTGCTCTTCTAATCTTTGCTCTTCTAATCTTTCCTGTTCTAGCCTTTCTTCTTCTAGCCTTTCTTGCTCCAATTTCTCTTCTTCTAACCTGTCTTGTTCCATTCTTTCTTCCTCTAACCTTTCTTGTTCGATCCTTTCCTGTTCGATCCTTTCCTGTTCGATTCTTTCCTGTTCGATTCTTTCCTGTTCGATTCTTTCCTGTTCGATTCTTTCCTGTTCGATTCTTTCCTGTTCGATTCTTTCCTGTTCAATTCTTTCTTTTTCCATTCTTTCCTGTTCTAGCCTTTCCTCCTCCATTCTCTCTTGTTCTAATCTCTCTTGTTCTAATCTCTCTTGTTCTATTCTTTCTTGTTCTATTCTTTCTTGTTCCAATTTCTCCTCCTCCATTCTTTCTTTCAATCTCTCTTCCTCTAACCTTTCTTGTTCTAACCTCTCTTCCTCTAACCTTTCTTGTTCTAACCTCTCTTCCTCTAACCTTTCTTGTTCTAACCTCTCTTCCTCTAACCTCTCTTCCTCCATTCTTTCCTGTTCCAGCATTTCCTCCACTCTTTCCTCCTCCACTCTTTCCTGTTCCTCCCCCTCCTCCCCCTCCTCACTTTCTTCATATTCTCTCATACTCTCCTCTATCTCTTCATTCAATGCCATAATATACCTAATATCTTCATCATAATCTCTACTCCTCTCATTAAAATCTGTAGATGCTGAGATATCAGATGGTAACACATTCTTAATAGGTGATTTATCCATTGCACTTTCTGCTTCAAACTGCCCCAGTCCAAGATCATCTGCGATAGGCAAATCATCATAAAATGAATCCTCAATAGGATCACTCGTAACTGGCGAACTTTTTTTATGAACCACAGGTTTATCCTCCTGGTCCTGTTGGTCCTGTTGGTCCTGTTGGTCCTGTTGGTCCTGTTGGTCCACTTTCTTCTCAACCCCATCGCTAATCCTATGAGTCTTGGAGATAACCTTCTTCTCTGGTATCTTAATAGGCCCCTTCACCACTTCTATATTGTTCTCCATAAAGTTCAAATTCTTTTCATCATAATCACCTAAATTCTGATCAGATATATCAAATATATTAACAGGAGTATTGGGCCTTTTAGCCAATCTAATTCTCTTTGTTCTTTGAGGCGATTTAAGAACTTGTGCAAACCTTTCATCGTTAAAACTCTCATCTGGAGGTTCTAATGATTGACTCTTTGATTTCACCTTTAAGTCGGTAGGACTCTTTTTATGTTTGGATTTTTTATTGGGTTCTTTTAGGGTACTTTTTTCAGTTTCTTCTGTCTCTTCCTTAGGGGCTTTTCGTTTTCTTGGACCTGGTAATTCTTGAGAATCGGGGAGTTGGGTATCGGGGAGTTGTGCTTTTCTTCTCAGGGAACGGAGTTTCCTGGGTTTGGGTTCAGGTTCAGGTTCAGGTTCAGGTTCAGGTTCAGGTTCAGGTTCAGGTTCAGGTTCAGGTTCAGGTTCTGGCTGGCCCCTTCTTCTCAAGACTCTCTTTGGCCTCCTCTCTGGCCTCTCTTCAACCTCTGCGGCCTCTTCATCCTCTCTCTCCTCTTCAACTACCAAACTCTGCCCTTTACTCCTCGTTATTCTACTGGTCTCTTCAGGCTCATCTTCAGAACTATACTTGAAATCGCTATAATCTTCGGAATCTTCATCTGACTCAGATGGACTTCCATTATCCAGAATGTACTCAATTTTAGTACTGGAATCGGGGTCTTTGATTCCCTTAAGATTCCTCATTCTTCCAATTAAAAACACATTATTGTCCTCTGATAGCTCTTTTTTCTTTACCAATTTATTCTTTAGTGAAGTTTGGCTCTTTAATTGATCTGGTTGCTCCTTTTGTTGATTCTCTCCTTCAATCGCTTCACCTGTCTCCATAACATCATCTTCTGAAAACATCACTGAATTATCTAAATCTATAGCAATATCAACAGCAGCGGTATCCTTGATCTTTGCCTTGCCAAATTTCATCAAGAAATAGCAATTGTCGCCTCCGTTTGTTATATGTTCCTTCATTGGATCATCGTTTGGTTCCCATGAATCTAATGCACAATGACAATAAACACATTGAACTCTGTCGTCGATACTTTCATTTAAAGGACAGTAGTAAAAACCAGCTCTTGCCAATAAATCCGACGTTGTAATTGCACCAACTTTCTTATCGTATTTCCAGTACTTACCAAACGTTTCTCTTCGTATATCAATAGCCCTCTTACTTAAAGGGTCGTTAAAAATGGGCTGAATGTCCCAAAAATCCCGCCGATTGCTGGACAAATGGTTGATTTGTAACGATATTATCAATGATAACGCACAATTAGGCTTCGATATTAGATGGTGGGTGGCTATATTCTCTATCCCTTCAATGTTTGTTAGCTTTGATTTACAGCATATACAAGTGATTTGATCGTGATATTTTTTTGTAGGAGTGAAATAAAAGCCGAAATCGGCCAATTGGTCCTTGTCGGGGACGTCATAAACCCAAAACCGCTTTCTTTTGGAGTTTTGCTGTAGAGTTTGTTCGAAGGTGTTGAACCTGTTATCACGGTATTGCATATGGAGAAGAAGAGATGGCGGTCTAGTTATCGCGGAGCGCGCGAGCGCGCGCGAGAGACCTCGCAAGAGACCTCGCAAGAGACCTGGCAAGAGACCTGGCAAGACCTGGCAAGACCGGTGTTTATAAACTATCTAACTTATGCTGTCCTAGTAATTATGGCCCACCAACAACTGAATGGTCTTTAATGCTTGATATTTCAACTCATTATCACCACCATTCCCATCTAATAACTTCATTACCAACATCTTATAGTCAGGTTGATTATTGATCAAACTAATCAAAGATTCACCTAAATTTTCAATTAAATGTTGCAAATCGTTTAATAAAATGATTCTGGTTAAGTTACTTTCAGTGGAAGACAAAATTGAAAAAATTTGCTTAACTAATTTAAAATTGTTATCAGAAAACTTATCAGAATTACTTAACCAAAATTCCAGTGATTTATGAGTTGGAGAAGACCAAGATATTAAATTTGGATTTTCTAATTCAGTTAAGTATTCATCGAATGAAGTTAATTTATTTTTAACAATATCATTTAAATTATCATAAAGATAATTTAAATCATTAGTTAATTCTTCATCTGAACCATTTGAACTAAATTTTCTTTCTTTTAAATTTGAAATTATATTTAATCCATCGTTATATAATATAATTTTAATAATTTTAAAATGATCAATTTGTCCAATTGAAATAAAATTTTTTAATATGGAAACTGATAATCTAATAATTTTCAATTTAATTGAATCTTTTGAAATAATTAATAAATTACCAATCAATTCAGGGAATTTATGAATCATTAATTTATTACTTTTTTCATTAAATGATAATAACCATATAATTAATAAATTATGGTAAATTAATTGGACATTTGAATTACTTAATAGTAAATTTTTTTTAATTGAACTAATTAAGATTTCATTTAATGGTTTGAAATTTTTAACAAATTCATATTTAATGAAAATTTGTTTAAATTCTTTATTAATTAAAAACTCTTGTAATAACTGAATTGAAATAAATTGATAATTAAATTCTTTACTAAAAAATGAATTAATAGTTGAATAAATCTTAATTAAAATCTCTTCTTCAATATCTAATTCACTTTTTAAAAGAATTTTTAAATTATATAAACATAATGTTTTAATTATAAAATCATTACTATTTAAATGTTTTAAAAATGGCTCAAATGGTAATGATTTATCTATTTGATTTAACTTGATTAATTCTTTACCAAATTCTTCGTTTGGTAAATCAACTAATAAGTCGTTGATTAAAACCAACAAGTTCTTGACAACGTCATCTCTTGAATTTACTTCTAATTTGTTTAAAAGATTTAATAATGTATTGCAATATAAATTTAACTGGTTTAATATAGTTGATACTTTATTGTCGTTACTCTGTTTCTCCAATATCTTGATATAATTGGCTTCATCTTCACTTAAAATGTTGGCGCGAGACAACCCTTCCCATGGAATGATTCTTTCTCTAATAACTTTCTTGTTATCAGAGAGGAATTGACTATCAATAACGAAAGACGAGGCTGTCATGTTGGGATAAGGGAGGAATCACTGGGCAAATGCGAATGAGTGCGGGTGCGGGTGTGTGTGTGGGTGTGCGGGTGTCTGGTACTTGGTGTTTGGGTGTTTGGCCCTTGGCCCTTGGGTATGGCTGGTCTCTTTATATATTTTCATTAAATCTACTTGTCATTAGTTACTTGTCATTAGTTTTGTCTAAATACAATACTTTTTTATTATTATCATACGTTTTCTATACACCTAATCAGAAGATTCTCTAGCAAATTCTTTTGACATATCAGCATCAGGAATTGAACCACAAATGGTTTCAACCATGATACCAGTAACTAAATAAGGATCAATATTTGAAGCAGGTCTTCTATCTTCGAAATAACCAAAACCTTCTTTAGCAACAGATCTTGGGATTCTAACAGAAGCACCTCTATTAGCAACACCAGATGAAAAAGCTTCCATTGAAGCAGTTTCATGTCTACCAGTTAATCTTTGATCATTATCAGTACCATATAATAATAAATGTTCTTTATGTCTAGTAGCTAATCTACTAACAGCTTCTTCAATATATTTCATACCACCTTCATTTCTCATTGCTTCAGTAGAAACATTAGTATGACAACCTGCACCATTCCAATCACCAGCTAAAGGTTTTGGATGGAATGAAATCTTAGCACCAAATTCTTCAGCAACTTTAGTTAATAAATATCTAGCAATCCATAATTCATCACCCATATTAATACCTTCACATGGACCAACTTGAAATTCCCATTGAGATGGCATAACTTCAGCATTAATACCAGAGATATTAACACCTGCGTATAAACATGCTCTATAATGAGCTTCAACGATATCTCTAGCGAAAACTTTACCGGTACCAACACCACAATAATAAGGACCTTGAGGAGCTGGGAATCCACCTTTTGGCCAAGCATAAACATTATCAAATTCATCAAATAAGGTATATTCTTGTTCAATACCAAACCAAACAATATCATTACTATGTGCCTTCATTAATTTGGCACATTCGTGTCTATGGTTGAATTTATTTGGTGTACCATCATTATTCCAACATTCAGCTAAAACAATAATATTATCACCTTTTCTAAATGGACATGGATAAAATGCTGCTGGTCTTAAATAAACATCACTATCATGACCTGGGGCTTGTCCGGTTGATGATCCATCAAAATTCCATTCTGGTAAATCATCAACACTTGATGGTTTTTTATTTAATGTTTTACATTTAGATCTAGTTTGTCCTTCTGCATCAACCCAAACATATTCTGCTAATACTTTACCATTTTGAGGTAAATCCAAATATTTACTTAATATACTACTTTGTTGAACAACTGAAACCATTATTGATTTAAATTATATTACTAAAATGTTTTATAAATTTTTAAGAAAGGAAAAAAGGGGCAACAGTACAAAACTGATAGTAAAAGAAGAAAAAAAAAAAAAAAAAATTCTTTATATTGGGGATGATGATAGGTTTATATATGAAAGGTGGAATTAAGTTTACAAAAAAAGAAATATAGTGTAGGCATCCTGTTACGACGGGTGTTTGTGGAATGACACCGGAAAGGGTAACCAAATATGTACGCGCTGGTCATTTTTAGCCAATCATTGCCAATGATAACCCGATAATAAAGGTTTCAATTTGATATGACAGGTGAGCGTTATTTTTTATTTTATTCCTTTTAGTTAACCTATTTAGTTTGTTCCTGCTCAAAGAGGTCTCTTGGTATTACTCAACTTTTTAATATTGGAAAATTAACTCTTCTTTTTTTGTTTGACTCATACTCTATTAATTCCCTCTAATAATTAATTGCTTTATATTATATAATATTATACTTTTATTAATCACTCATTCCGGCTTTTATTGCTACTTGAGATTTATTTGCTCTATTGATCTTGTGCTTTTTTCTTCAACTATTTCTTTTTGGATGTCGGTACACGACCCGTCCATCGCTATTTCGCCTATCTTTTCCCATACCGGTACAGGAGATTATCCAATTAAAAATTCCATAACTATGATTATGGTGTGTGGGGGATTTAATAAGATTTAACTTAATGGTAATAATTTAAAATCTTTAAATTTTATTTATTATACATACTTTATTTACTGTTTCACTTGTTCGCCATTTCATCATTTTTAAAAAAAAAACTGTCTAATCGGGCCATTATTCTACACTAACTTTCTCACTTCTGCCTCCCGATCGGAATAACATCTGATACTTTACGAAAAAAAATGTAAACATAAGCCCTTTGACTCTCTCGCACAATCAGTTCCGTATTTTCTTATAGGGGAAACCATTACATCTTTTTTCGGTCGGTTCCTTACTACCTTTATCGTCTACTGATAAGCCTTTTCGTATCGGTTGCAATCTGGCCCGAGCTGCTGCCCCCGCTTTATTATTTTTTGCTCAACTGCCGTTTCTCTTGTTTGTACTATCCTCAATTTGCAATCACACCCGACTCACCCTTTACACTTAATCATCTTCTTAACTGGAAATTGAAAAAAAAAAAAAATTTTTAGGAAACAGGTCGTGTGCGGGCTAATGGCTCCTTTATTTCCTGTTTCCCGCCAAGCCATGATTTAAATATAGATTCACATGGTCAGCCGGTCACATGCGCGGCGGTCACATGCGCAGTCACACCAGGTATCATCGCGCACAAAACATCACCAACTCTTGTTTACTATCAACATGTTCAGTATGATCAGATATATCGTTCCTTTAACGATTGTTTTGTGGTTGATAAGTCTGTCGTTGATTATCTGTCCGCAATTAGAAGGGTCTTCGATCGTGCCTCGTCACAGCAAGTTGTACGAATTCACAGAATACAACTGTAATGCAATCAGCACGTTATCACAAAAATACCATCAACATTCACTGGATGCTTCATTTTATTACAAGATTTATTTAAGTCCTAAATTTTCGTATTTTAGTCATTTTATTTACCCCAAATTGAAATTGGCCAGTGAAAATCATTATAATTCAATCTCATTATGGTTTAATTATAAAGTTTTACCAATTATAAATTATTATAATCAATTAATTCAAATTAATTTAATTAAATTAATTAATTATTTTAAATTATTATTAATTGAATTTAAATATTATTTAATTAATACATCAATTTTTCAAAAATTTCAAAAATCCAAATTTTTTATTTCAATAAATAAATTATCTAATAAATTTTGGGAAAATTCAAATTTTAATAAATTTAATAATAAGAAAGAATTTTTAAAGAATGAAATTAAAAATTTAATTAATTTAAAATTAAATTCAATTTCTAAAAATAAATTTAATAAAGAAAATAAATTAAATAAAGATAATTTAAATGAAGTTGTTAAAGAAATATTAAATTCAGGAAGTGAATCAGATTCTGATGAAGGACCAATTACAATTAAATTAACATCAACAATTTATGAAAAATTTGATTCAATTGCAACACTTACACCATTTGAACATGAAATTGAAGAATTATTAAATAATTTTAATAATAAAATTGATAAAACAATTGAATTAGCATTTATTAATATTAAAAGTGAAATTAATCCAATTATTAATAAAACAATTGAAAAATTAGATAATGAAATAACAAATAATTTAAAAGAAATTCAAAAATCAAATTATAAATATTATAAAAATTGTCATACAATAATTAAAGAAATTGATAAAGATACAAATAAAATTCAAGAAACTAATAATACAAATATTGAAACAATTTCAAGACAAGATATGAGAGATAAATTAGAAGAAATTAAAAAATTTAATGAAGATGAATCAGAAAAAATTGGTCAATTAATTAATAAAAATTTTGGGAATTTAGTTAATAAATATTTAAATATTATTCAAGAAACTATTGATATTTTAGAAACATTTGCAGATTCATCATTTCAAGATTTTTCAAATCAATTAAATCAAATATTAATTGAATCAAATGATGAAGAATTTAATTGGAATATTTGGAAAAAATTTCATAAATTTAAAACTGATTTATTAAAAAAGAGAGATTTTATATTTAATCAAGCAAAATTATTAAAAGATAAAGAATTTGATAAACTTGAATTAGATAATGATTTTAAGAATTGGCTTAAATTTGTTCATAGTATGGACTATCATTTAACATTTATTTCAAATGATAATACTGAATATGTTCAATTAATTAGGGCTCAAGCTAATGTTGCTTATCAATTAAGGGAGAGTGTTGTAAAGAAGTTGTTGACACCAGAAGTGAAAGTTGAACGTAAAGAGGAGAGTGGTCAAAGTGATCAAAGTGACCACACCGATCAAAGCGATCAAAGCCCAGATCAAAGCCCAGATCAGAGCCCAGATGGCACACCTTCAGATGATGAGAGATCAGAATAAGTATATAGAACATTTTAAACATATCATTTAATATATAAACTAGTTAAGTTTAGGAGCAACTTGTTCTTTATATAAACCAAAAGCTTGTTGATATAATTTAACAGCTTGATCATAAATATGAACTTCAGCAATTTCAATCCATTCAAATAATTTGATTGCGAATGGGTTGATAAATTTAACTGAACAATTAAAAGCACAAGTTAATTTTTCATGGATTTGATGTTTCTTAAAGAAATCAGTTGAATGAACGTTTTCATCTAAAAAGACTTTAACTTTTTCACCATAAGGACTTAAAAAATTTTCAGCTTTATTAACTCCTAAACATAATTGATTATGAGTATGGCTAATTGGGTGTAAAATAGATTTAACTTCATGTTCAATTGTTGATTCAGCTAATTTTTCACATTTAAAAAATACTAAATATGAAGTATAAGTAACTAAAAGGGTAATTAATAAAGCTTTGAAAGTACAAGAACAAACCATCTTCTCTGTTAATAAAGAAAAAGTGTAATTAATTGAAGGAAAATTAACAGCAATAAATGAAAGTTTCGCGATCATTTCTCAATGGCGAACAACTTTCAACATATGACTGTGACAATATTTTTAAAATTACCTTAATAGGCAATCATATGAAAATTTAAAATTATTACAATATTGATTTAATTTTTATTAATAGTACAAAGAATAAAATAAAATAAATAAATTACTCATCTTCTAACCAATCTTTAGCTCTAGCAATTGCTTTTTCCCATCTTTTCCAAAATTTTCTTCTATCATCATCAGGTAATTTAGCTTTGAAAGAATTTTCACCATTCATATCTTTACTACCAATTTTTTCAATAACATCATCAAGATTTTTCCAAATTCTTTCATCTTCATCTTTAAATGATAAACCTGCAGCAATTGCAGCACCTAATGAAGTACATTCAGAAATAGTAGCTCTTTTAACTGTAACACATGGACCTAAAATATCTGCTTGAATTTGTAAAACTTCATCAGCTTTTGACATACCTCCATCAACTGCTAAAGTACTTAAAGGTTTACTTTCATTTTGACTTGATAATGCTTTTTCTAAAAAATCTTCACTTGCTCCTGCATCACCTGCCATTGCTCTTAAAATAGCTCTAACTTGGAAACAAACTCCTTCTAATGCAGCCCTTGCTATATGACTTGATGAAGTATATTGTGTCATACCAAATATAGAACCTCTTGTACCTCCATTCCAATAAGGTGCATATAATCCAGAAAACGCTGGAATGAAAACAACTCCTCCAGAATTTGGTACTTGAGATGCTAAAGGTCCAATATCTTTTGCATCATCAATTAATTTTAAATTATCTCTTAACCATTGAATAATTGAACCTGCTACTGCAATTGAACCTTCTAATGCATAATGAGGTTGTGAATCATTACCTTTTAAACTTGGGAACCAATATCCAATAGTTGTTAATGCTCCATGGTCACTAATTAATTTAGTAGGTCCTGTATTATATAAAAGAAAACATCCTGTACCATAAGTACATTTTGCTGATCCTGATTTATAAGCCATTTGACCAACTAATGAAGCTGATTGATCTCCTAAACATCCACAAATTGGTATTCCATTAATGGTTTTTAAAATTTCATAAGCTTCAGGTGTAATTTTATTATGAAATCCTAAATTTGATAAATTTGGTGAAGCAAATGATCCATAAAATTCTGAACTTGATACAATTTTTGGTAATTTAATTTTATCAGGATCAATCCCCCAAAATTCTAATAATTCATCATCATAATCTTTTGTTTCTAAATCCATAAAATAAGTTCTTGATGCATTAGTTACATCTGTTAAATAACTTTTTTCTTTTGTTAAATGATAAATTAACCAAGTATCTACTGTACCAAACATAAGATTCCCATCACCTTTTTCATATTCTTCTCTAATAATTTCATCATTATCTAATAACCATCTAACTTTTGCAGCTGAAAAATATGTTGATAATGGTAATCCAGTTTTTTGTTTTAATTCTTCCTTTTTCTCTTCATCAATCATTTTTTCTAAATGTTGAACAATTTCTGATGTTCTTGTATCTGTCCATGTAATACCATTACTTAATGGTTTACCAGTTTTTCTTGACCAAATTATTGTTGTCTCTCTCATATTTGCAATCCCAATACATTTAACTTTATATTTTGTTTTTAAATTTGGATTTTGATTGATTTTTCTTAATGTAATCAAACATGCAATTAAACATTGAACTGCATTAGCTAAAATATGAACTGGCATACATTCAACCCATCCAGGTTGTGGGAATCTTAAAGTTGGACCAACTCCTGCTTTATTATTTTCAATTTCAATATCATCAGTAATTGAAATTGCTGTACCTTCTGCACTAAAAATTGGTTCATTATGTCTCATTAATGAAGATCTTCTTCTAAATTGTTCTTTATTTTGTGATTCTGCTGGTGCTTCAGATGCACTTGTACTATACTCAATTTGATGTTTAGCAATTTCATCTCCTGTCTCATTAAACAAAATAGCTCTAGATGATGTAGTACCAATATCAATAGTCCCTACTAACGCATGATATGGTGCATTACTATTACGACGTGGCATTTTATCTTAATTACCTCTTAAAAGAAAATTAAAAGAATTTAATAAAAAAAAGGGTTAACCTTTCACTCGCCTAGCAAATATGGGAATTTTAAAGTATTTATATGTCTGACAATTTTTCGCTTGGTGCGTGGAGACAGCAAGACGGGTCAGATAGCAATGAGACATAGATGCAATAAATTTTCAATTGGAAATGTTGTTAGAGAATGTGGCTTAGTATTGGATTACAACATTTCTATCGTTATATATAACAAACGTATTAAATCACTTGTAAGTTGTGATGAATTGAATCTTATCGTTGTGCCCATGGCACAATGTTCGGGGATTTTTTCTTTCAATCCAAACGTTTTTTCCGTAGAATGCTGCAGAGTTTGCCCGATTTGGCTATCGAATTTTGTATGAGAAATGTCTAGACAGTGTAGCAATATATACTTTACTGGACATGGTTCGTAATCTTTTTAGATCATGTTTTTCATTTTACTAATTACCTAAATAATATCACGCCTAAATAATATCACGCCTAAATAATATCACGCCTAAATAATATCACCATTTTTAAAATGCTTACCATTAACAAATTCTAAACCTTCACCATTGTAACTTGTTAAACCAGATACTTCAATTAATGCAGATTCATCATCTAAAATCCCACCATTTTCTTTAACCCATTTTGTACCTAAATTAAGATAATGATTTCTGCAAGTTGTTGGAGTATCATTTTTAGCACCATCGGCATTTTTTAAAGGAGAAAATTCTGAATCTCTTTCGACTTCTAAACAACCAAATTTATTTAATTCGATTGAAGGGAAAACATCGAAAATAAATTGCTCTAATTTAATACCATTTGGCTCTGAAGGTTTATTAAATTCACCATTTGAATCTAATGAAGGAATTTTCTTTTTAGCAATATGAAATGGTAAAAATTCTTGTGAATTAATCCAATTTGGGACCATTTTTTTTAATAAATCAACTGAATAATAATGATTAACTATATTAGCAGCCCTTAAGAATAATTTTGAAGGATCATTTGTTTCAACTTTGTTTGCTAATTCCTTTGATATTTCACTATATTCAATAACACAAGGTCTTTTGATATCTTGATCTAAAACAATTAAACCAACACTTTCATTAGCATCTCTTTTTCTAACTACTTTAGTAGCTAAATCAAAACCTTTATTAATTGCAAATCCAATAAATATTGGATCTGCTACTTTAACTAATGAATTATCAACACAATACATATGTAAATGTTTAATTCCTTTATTTTCAAAATCTTTTAAAATCCCATTAACTTCCATTGCTTTATATAAACCTCCATTACCATCTGGACTTTCACAATATTTATTTTCTGATTCTAATAAAATTTTTGATCCATCTAAATTAAAACATGGTAAAGTACCTTGATTAAAAAATGTAATTTGATTAGAATTTAATCCAAAATATTCATTTTTTTTAAAAAAATCTTCTGTTGAAATTCTTGTTGGTTTTGATGTCATTATATACCATTGAATTATTGGATTTGAATTTTTAAATTTTAATTTTGTAATATTTTGAATTTTTAATATTTTCTCTGCTTGAATTTGAAATAATGATTTTGATGATGGTAAATTAATATTATAACAACCTTTTGGATCTGATGATCCTAATCTTGTACCTTGACCTCCAGCCATTAATAAAACTCCAACTTCATTTTTACTAATTGCTTCTAAACCAATTTCATACCAATATTGTTTTAAATCTGATGCTATATCTAAAGTTGAAGCACTTTGTTCATTTGGTAATTGTGTAAAATTTCTATTTGAACTATTTGAGCTTGAAAATTTTAATGCTTCTTCAACTGTATTAACTAATTTAACTGGATCATCAATACTTGATAATTGATCTAATAATAATTGTTGCTCATCTTTACTTAATTTATCAAAATATTTAAATAAATGTTGTTGACCTGCATGATTAAATGAGTCAATAATTGATTCTGTCATATTAATTTGATTTAATTTTAATTATTTTTATAAATTATTGGAAATGTATAGATTTAAATAATTTAAAGTTATTCCCTTTTTGTGCAGAGATCCAATAAAAGTTTTCTATTTATAAAGGCTTAACGCGAATAATTTAACTAAATAGGAAATTTTATAAACACAGTATGAAATAGGAATGAGGCAAAGGTATAATGGGTGAAACTAGGAGGAGGAGTTTACGTCAGAGAAAAAACAATTTAAAACAATAAAAAAACAATTTTAAAACAATTTTAAAACATATTAGGATTATTAAAAAACAATTACACAAAAAAAAATATCAACTACTACTCTAGATTAATACAGATAAAACAGTACTAAAGATAGTAATTAAAATCATTGAACCACCTAATAAATGGGAACCAGAATCTTCGGAAGAAGTAGAATCATCATCATCACCACCATTACCAGAATCATCACCTGAAAAAGTTTCAGTTTCTAATGAGCTACCAGAACCAGATTTAGAATTTTTCTTTGGAGCAATACATTTAAAGTTATGACCTTCAATTTTTTTATCAGTATGTAATTTTTTAAAAGCTTTACAATCAAAATCTTCATTATCAGATTGAACAGTAAAATCACCATCAACTTCTTCTAATGAAGACATGGTTAAATTACTAAAAGAACCATTAATATTAACAGCACCTTTAATAGTTTCTAAACTACCAAAAGATTCACTCATATCATCTAATTCAGAATTATTAAAGATTCTAACTTCACCACCAACTTCAGTTAAATTTGAAATTTCAAATGAAGTTAAATCATCATTTGCAAAAATTTGTAAAGAACCACCAACTTCTTCAACAGGAATTTCAAAAGTTTCAAATTTATTATAACCAATAATTAAAGAACCATTAACAGATTGTAATTTTGAAACACTAATTGAACCAGCATCTTGTAAAGTTAAATTTGAAGCCCAATTTAATGAATCTAATTTAATTTCACATTCATCACCATTAAATGATAAAATTAAATTTTCTGAAACATCTTGTAAATTATCTAATTCAATTGATGTAATATTTTTATTATTATTAATATTTAATTTACCAACTGTATTCAAATTCAGAACTAAACCTTCTAATGATGATAATGCAGTATCAGAAATTTGCATTGAACTTGCTTTTGAAATACCTGTATTTAAATTTAACATTGATAATGATGGTAATGAAATTAAATCAAATTCTTTAACTTCTGATAATTGAGTTAAATCAATACCATGTAATTGAGTTAAAGCTTCAACAATTAATGATCCACTAACTTTTTTTAAACTACTTAAACTAATATCACTAATTGATGATGAATTAAAAACATGAATATCTCCCGCAATTTCTTCAACTTGTCCTAAATCTAATGCTGAAACTCCATCACCACTAATTTCTAATGTACCTTCTAATGTTTCACATGAATTTAATTCACTAATTGATGCTGCTTCAGTCATAGTTTTATCATCAAAAGAACATGATCCTTTAGCATTTACAACACTTAATCCAAGTGTTAAACCTAATAATGATTTTAATAACATAACGAACGTATGGAATTGGTTTGGGGGGTATCTATAAATAAAATAAAAATTAGTAAAAGAACGAAGCGTTTGAAAATAAAAAGAAAATTTTATATAAGGAATATCGACGCCTATTTAAAGGAGGCAGATTTTAATTTTGGTTATATCAAATGCTGAAATTGCCAAAATTGAAAAGGGAAATAAAAAAAAAGAAAGAAAAAAAAAAAAAGGATCAAAGTTCTTAATACTTAAAGTTTTAATAACAAACTGAAGGTATAATGTCAAATAGACAAGTGTGAAACAGTGCTGCAAACAGTACCAGTGGAAAAAAACGTACCTTGCAGGGGAATTTTACCCTAAAGAGAGATTGACGAGACGCGGATATTGTTGGAGAATGTTGTTTGGAGTTGCGACTAGGACGTGGAACATACTTGGAACGACGATGTTAAAGTACTTGGTAAAGTAAATGATTATATTAAATCAATAAAATTATAACTAATACTTCATTAACTTGTACTTTCCTAAATATGTAAACAATAAACTATTTTAACTATAAAAGGTAAACCTTAACACGTAAACGCTCTTGATTTGGAGGCAGTGAGGTGTTGTTTTCCCTCTAGATTCACATCGTGTAGTGCACGATAAATCCATTGTGCGAAATGCTGGGAAAAAATTTTATTTTCCTGTGGGTCGTGTGTGCCTCACTTCCACTGTTTGTCTTGTTGCAGCCATCACCTTCCCCATTGGGGTTTTTTACAAACAATAATATTCAATACAAAGTGAAAATTTTGTCTTAGTTTATTGTATCTGTATACATTGCTTGATAATAAACCCTTAAATATATATATAAACATACATCTCGGAAGGAAAAGAATCAGCCATGCTAGAGGGGAAAGTGTTTAAGCATGAAAACGGTATGTTAATGCATAGACAGAGAGAGATACAGCGAAAACGGCCTGCTCACATATCACCAGATGGGTGATCAGAGACAAGCAAGTTAAATGCACCAAAATAACCCCGAAATCCGTCCTTAAAGGGCACCATGGAGTCCAAAACAACTGCCACTGTTGTATTCCACTCTCAATTAACTCATTCCACGCAATTTACTAACAAAATATAGATTCTGTTGAACTAATGCTATCATCACAGACTGAAAAACTCGCGTCTAATCAAAACAAAGATTTTAATTCTTCTTCAGATACTTATACAAGCGAGATTGATGGTAAGAAAGTCATGAAAAACACATCATTTGAAAGAAATTTTGAACAAGACTCGAATGATAAAATCGTTATTAACAATGATGAATTTTCATTTATAAATAATTCATTAAATTCACCAATTGATCAATCCAATTCAAATTCCAATTCATTTACAATAAATCCTAATTCAAGTGGTGACTCAATGGATCAAATATCTGAAAATGTTGAAATAATAGAAACTACTGAAGTAGCTACTTCTCCAAGTAAATCAATTATGAAAAAAAATTCAAATATATCACCAAAGAAAAATGTTGTATTTACATCTCAAACACCTCAAGTAATTCAATATTCCCATCCAACTTCTAATGAAAATAGTGAAATAGTAGAAGAAGAATCCAAAGTAGATCATCATTGGACTCCTTTAACAAAATCAGATTCTTTATCTTCAGAAGATAATTCAACACCTCCTCCTGCTCCTCCACCTCATGGAGCTCAAGATTATCTTAAAGATAATAATCAAAATGATGATATTGATAAAGAATCACTTAATAAATTTAAATTAAATACTAAAAATTTAAATAATTTATCATTAAATGAAAAATTAGATGTTTTCCTTACAAATCAATCACCAAATTCAAATTCAAATGATTTAGATCAACATTTAAATGATTTAAATGATGCTTCTAAATATAGAACCCAATCTAATATTCATTCATTATCTTTAGATTTACAAGATAAACATAATAATATTGAAAATCCTTTAAATTCTCTTCAATCTGCTGGTATTGGTTTATTGAAATCTGCTGGAAGTTCTCAATCTTCTTTACAAAGTTTAATGGATGATAATAGAATTTTAGAATCTAATAATGATCTTAAATCTTCTAAAGGTATTCAATTAAATGATGGTATCCATGGTTTTTCAAATGAATTGGTTGAACAATTAATGCCTGATTCAAATAATTTAATTTCTGATGAAAGTAATAATGATATTTTATCAATATCTCCTTCAAAAAGAGCTTCAATGATGTCAGAAAATGATGAATTTCATGATTCTTTTGATAATACTTATAATAATACTGAACAATCAATTATGAATTTATTAGGTGCTCCTCAACCTCAACCAACTATTTCTGATAATGATTTAAATCATAATGATATTAAACGTGAACATTCTACTTCAATAGATCCAATTCCTGTTCCTGTAATTCAACCTATTGAAGATTCTCCTATAATTAAAAAATCGGAATCCATGTCTGAAGGTTTATTGGCTGATCTTGGTGAAGATCAAGAAAATCAAGATAGTCAAGAGGCTATTGAAGATGAACAACAACACGAAATTGATACCTCGGTGAAATCTGAACAAGTTGATGAATTACCTAAACAAGAACCTGTAGAACCAGAATTTTATTCAGATTCTGATAATGAAAGTGAGAGCAAATTTAGTCTTAGAGATCACGTCGATAGTGATTGGAAATTTGAAGATTCAAATGATGGTGATAGAGAAGATAATGATCGTTATACTGATAATGATGTGACAGTTTTAGAGAAATCAGCACCTGAAGCTCCACATTTAGAAGATATCAGTGAAACAGAAGCTGATCAAGAGGAAGAAGAGCAAGAACAAGAAGATCATCAAGAACAAGATCAAGAAGATCATCAAGAACAAGATCAAGAACAAGAACATCTTGGAATATCCAAGAATATCTTGGAAGTTGATTTATCACCAAATACTTCACAAGAAGTAACTGAATCTCCTGCTAAATCATTGGCTCCTCCAAGAGTTGACATTGGTATAGATGCAACCACTCCTCCAACGCCAATCCGTCAAAAGAAGGAGGAAAGATTAAAATCTCAAATTAATAATTCATCTAAATCTCCTACACCTATCCCATCTCCAGCATTTATAATTAATAGTGGAAATAATGCTAAAGAATCAAAGGAAGAATCTGAAGTTAAATCTGAATCTGAAGCTGATGAAACTTTTGAACCGGCAGCAGATAAAAATAATAATGAACCTAATGATATAGAAAATGGTACAAGTTTAGCTAATTCATCAAATATTGCGCCGCCAGAAGAAATTACATTACCACCAATTGAAGGTAATAATTATTCATCATTTGAAGAATTAGCAGCTTTTGGTAAACCTGAATTACATGAATCAAATGAACCTTCATTTGAAGAATCATTATCAGCAGAACATGATGAAATTAATCCTAAAAAGACAAATTACCTTTCAATTTGGCATTCACAAAATATGACTAAAAAGAATACTTTAAATTTAAGTAGATATTCAATTGATGCTAGTAACATAAGTGTTTATGATCCTAATACTAATAGCTTTAAAATACCTTCACCAGCTATTCCTCAAACAAAATTTAAAGAAGTTAATGTTACTTCAAGAAGAATTGTTAGTCCAGGATTTGAAGATTTTTATGTATCAGGATTTTTACCAGAATTATCAGATGATTCAGGATTTGAAAATCATTTTAATTCTTTAGTTAAAGGAAATAATACTAATCTTAGTTATTCAAATATGCCTGGTAATAGAAATAGTATGACTCCATTAAGTACAAAGAATATTTTAGGTAATTTAAGTGAAAATAATGATGAAGATGAAATTTCAGTATCTCCAGAATCAATTGAAAATGAAACTGAAAATCAACAACAAAATAAAAGTATAGTTCCAACTCCAATTCCAATTAAACGAAGAAAGAATAATCAAAATACTTCTAAACCACAAGATTTAGAGTATCCAAAGACTTTAAAACCTCAAATTCAACCAAAACCTAAATCACCACTTCCATCTCAACCACAAGCACAATTTCAACAAGAATCAAATCCAATTTCTTCAATTCAAGAAAAGAGATCAAGATTTAGAGTTCCATCATTTGATATTAAACGTACAGGATCATTTTTATCACCTCAAGATCAATATAATGATATATTTGATGATACTATTTCAAGACAACCAACTATTAAAGGTCATGGTATGAAAACATTACCAAGTATGGATCGTGAAGATGTTAAAAAGATTTTAAATACAAAAAGAATTATAAGTCAAGAAGAATATTCAAAAATTAAATTAGTTGGACAAAAATCTTCAATAATTAATAATGAACCAGCTAATAATTTTGATTCTTTACAACAAAGAGCTTCAATTTATGATGCTTCATATGATTATTCAGCTGGTGTTGATAGTGATGTTCTCCCACATATAGCTACTGAATTAATGAAAGATCCTACTGCTTTAAGATCTAAAGATCAAATCTTTAAAGATAATGAATCAAATGGATTATCACCAGCGACTTCAAGAATGAGTTCAGTTATTAAGAAAGAAATTAATACAACTCAAAATTTCCCTGAACCAGATCCTGAATTTGTTAATTCACCAGATGAAAAGAAGAAGAATAAAGGAGAAGAAAATAAAGAAAATAAATATAATAGGGAATCAAATATTTTCAAAACACCACCAAGAGAAGTTGAACTTGGTGATGATCTTGAAGATGATGATGATGAAAAGATGAAATACAAGTTCCTTAATTATTCACCAACAAAGAAAGAAATCACCACCCCAAGGAAGTCAATGGGTACTTTAGGAAAAGCAGGAAGTCCAATTAAGATCAAATCACCATCTAAGATGCGTAAAGATGATGATTTTGAACAACACCAACAACAACAACAACAACCACTCAAAGAGCGTATTGAAAATCGGAGTTTACCTATTGATGAAGAATTCAATGGTAATGAAATATTCAATCAAAAACCTAGAGAAGATAAAAGACCATCTATTGTATCAGCACCAACTATAGAAACGGAAGAAACTGGTACTGATAATAATACAATAGATAATAAAGTATGGAAACAACATTCAATTCAACAAAGTGTTGTTAGAGAACAACCAAATAAAGAAGATCCAAGATATTTAGAAAGAGGTAGATTATTCTTTAGAGTTGTTGGATTGAAAGATATTAGATTACCAGACCTTGATAAACATGAAGCGGAATTTTCAATTACTTTAGATAATGGAGTTCATTGTATTAAAACACCATCATATAAATTAAAAGAACAAAGTATATTAGTTGGAAAAGAATTTGAATTAACAGTTGGAGAATCATTAGAATTTATTTTAACAATGAAAATGGCATATGAAAAACCAAAAAGTAGATTAATTGAAGTTAGAGAACGTAAAGTTGTTAAATCTAAGAAGAAATTAAGTAGAATATTTGGATCAAAAGATGTTATAACAACGACCAAATTTGTACCAGAAGATCCAATTGATTCATGGAAGAATAAATTAGCTCAAGATGGATCATTTGGTAGATGTTATATTGATTTTGATCAATATGAAGATAAAATAACTGGGAATTTAAATAGTTTTGATATTCCAGTATTTAATGAATGGGAAATTTCAAATGGGAATCAAGGTATAATTAAATTTAAACCTTATATTATTGGACAATTAGAAGTTAAAATGTTATTTATTCCAATGACAGAATTAAATGAAACAATACCATCAAGTATTAAATCAGCGATTAATATAATTGAACAATTAAAACAAGAAAAAGAAATTGAATATGAAGGTTATTTACATCAAGATGGAGGTGATTGTGAAGATTGGAAGAGAAGATTTTATAAATTAAAAGGACTGGATTTAATAGCTCATAGTGAATTTACTCATAAAACAAGAGCTAAAATAAATTTATCAAAAATTATTGATGTAATTTATATTGATAAAGAAAATCCACAAACTATGGAAAAATATAGAAGAAATTTTAGTGATGTTATATTAGTTCCTGATTCTTTTAAGATTAAATTTGCAAATGGTGAAGTAATTGATTTTGGTGCACCAAATAAAATTGAAAGATTTAATTGGATATCTATTTTTGAAAAAATCGCTTTACATAATAGATACCGTCGTTTACCTTGGGTTAGATTAATGACTGAAAATTTGGAGTCAAATAGTAATAACCCTTTTTATAATAAGGAAACTGGTAAGTTTCAATGAGGCACGAGTTAGTAATTGTAAGTAATAGTAATTAAAATAATTTTAAACAACTTGCGGTTGATGCGCGCACGTCCCCCCATTTTTTTTCCGCACTATCTAATTTTTTTTTCTCGTGCAGTACGCATCACCAACATATCTTTGTTAATATGGGCAACCATTCCGACGATGACGATGCCTACCTTTATGGGTCAGATGAAGAAACAGGGCAACCAGTGACCAAGAAGCAGAAGACTTCTGCATCGAAAGAGATTGATGAATCGACAATTCAAGAACAAAAACCAAATGAAGACGACGAGTCGTCAGAAGAAGATGACGAAGATGAAAGTTCCGATGATGATATAGATATTGTGATTGGAGATTCCGGCCCGAAAGTATCTGGTGATTCAGGTGGTGCAAGCGCTAGTGGGTCGGGAGATGCAAGTAATGAAACTGAAAATAAAGAAGCTGATACTACTACTATAGTATCTAATAATCAATCAAGAGAACCATTAGATATTAATAAGATTGCAGAATTAGATGGGAAACCATTGACACAAGTTGATTTGGAAAAATTAAAAGATAAGCCTTGGAGAATACCTGGTGCAGATATAGCAGATTATTTTAATTATGGATTTGATGAATTTACTTGGACAGCTTATTGTCATAAACAAGATAAAGTAAGAGGAGAATTTAATCCACAAAAATTGATGGCACAATTGATGGGGGGTCCTCCAGGAAAATCAAATAACATGCAACCACCAGGGATGCCACCTGGAATGCCTCCAATGCCACCAATGGGGATGATGCCTCCAGGGATGCCTCCAATGCCTCCAGGGATGTCAATGCCTCCAGGAATGCCACCAATGGGGATGATGCCACAAGGAATGCAAGGAATGCCTAATTTCAA
This sequence comes from Yamadazyma insecticola, assembly GCA_030571995.1. Classification (NCBI taxonomy): domain Eukaryota; kingdom Fungi; phylum Ascomycota; class Pichiomycetes; order Serinales; family Debaryomycetaceae; genus Yamadazyma; species Yamadazyma insecticola. The sequence continues at coordinate 65,888 of JAJLZB010000023.1, forward strand.
TGGGAATGGGAATGGGAATAAATCCAATCAGCTTCCACCTCCACCTCCACCACCTAAAAAGTAAATTCTTGAAGAATTCATTTAGAATCTTTGTACAATAGTAAACATCAATTTATATATATATATATATATATTATTATTATCAATAAGTAAAATGCTAACCTATAAAGTATAATTATTCATCATCACTTTCCTCTTCAGCTTCTTTCAACCAAGCAATAAAAGGTTTAGCAGCTTTACGAACTTTTTTAGAAATTTCTTTTGAAACGTATTTCTTTGAAACTTTAGTACCCCAAGAAATAATAACTTCTTCACTAACTAAATCTTTATCATAAATAGTTGCTAAGATTTTTGGTACAGCAGTAATAAGATTTTGATTTTCTATACCAAGGTATCTTTCTAAACCACCTAAAAATGCTTTTTCATTTTCTTCATCACCATTAATTAATTTAGTTAATAAAGCACGATGTTCATCAAGTTGTTCAATAATATTATCATCAAATAAAGTTTGAGCTAAAACTTGAATAGTTTCAGGTTTTTCTAAAACTTCTAATTCAACGATTTTTTTATAAATTTCTATATCACTTGGTAAATCATCTTTTGAAATTTTAGATTCATTTAATAACCATTCACCTAAATCATTTAATTTATCAACTTCAGGACTTAAAGATAAACCTTCTAATTCTTTAGCTCTTGCTTCAATAGCTTCTTTAGACATATCAACAGCCCAATCATCATCATTAAATTCAGGTTGAGCTTGTAATTTTGCAGCTTCAGCATTAATTTTTTTAGTTAAAATATCATCGTCATCATCATCTTCATCTTCATCTTCATTATTAATGGTATTATTAGCAGAATTATTTTCATTATTATTTTGATTAGCTGCAATATCAGAAATAGATTTCCCACCTCCAACTACATTAGCAGTTGCAGTTGCAGATTTTTTACCCTTTTTACCTGAACCTTTTGGAGGATTTTTTAAAATATAAGAAGATAATTTTTGTCTTATATCAATCATTGATAATGAACCACATGCTTTACAATCTCTTTGTAATAAACCTTTTTTAATTTGAATTTCAGTTTCAGGATTTTTACAACTTGCACATAAAACAAATTTATTAATAAACCCATCTAAACTATCTTGTAATTCATTAGCATCATGAGATCCATTAATTAAATATCTATCTTGAGATTCATTTGTTTGTGCACCTAATTCACTACCAAAGTATTTCAAAACGTAAACTGGTGGTCTACCTAAAGCTCTTGCAACTTCTGCTAAATTAACTATAACTGTTTTAATCCCATTACCTCTACCTTCAACTTTTGATTGAATAGTTGGCATTTTATAACGATAAAAAGGATCGGTATTATCACGGCAAATATTTACAAACGACATCTTGACTTTTTCTTCTTAGTATTATCGACTTGGAGTAATGTTTATACATAAACTTTTATCAAAATTTGATATATGATCAACGTCTTTTTGGTGTTCAAGAGAAGATTTAAAAAAAAAATTTTCTCGTTGCACCGCGAACTATTTAATGGCGAATGACGGGACCATTTCGTAGAGAGAAACTGCGAAACATATAAAAGCTGCAAATATTGTGATAATTAATTATATAATTCTAATAAATCATGGGAAAGGTAGTGACTTGGAAAGAACTATACATTTGTTGGAATGAGACATATAACCTTTGATTTTACCATTTGAAATCAAGTTGGCCAAAATACATTCTATTTGATCAAGGTTGGTGGTGGTATTGATTGAATGATTGAAAGCTATTAAGAAACAATCTAAAGGGATAATATGATTTGAATTGGAACTTAATTGCTGGTGGAATTTAACTGATTTTTTAATGAGGTTGATGTAACAAAGATCCCTTAATTTCTCTATTAATAGGTAAAGGTATGATTTTAATAAGAACAATTCATATTTATTAATTAGTTTATTAAATTTGGCAATATTCCCCGAACTAATGGCTTGGAAAAGGTTATCTTTATAGATATATGCAAGATGAGGGAAATTTTCCCAAATATGATTCTTTGGTTTTTTTTTAAAAAGGTATAAATTTAATGGTAAATAGATGATTAGAATTTTTTGTAATTGAGGTTTAATTGGTTCAATATCTTGGAAATATGATAACAAGTTTAAAGCATCAGTTAATTTATCATGACATTCATTAAAATTAGAATCAATTAATGATAAAATTGAACTATAGTATAAATAAGTTACTGCAGAACTTTTATCAATTAATTTTTTATTAAATTTTGGTAATGGGAATCTTGTACCTTTTAAAGCTTTTTCAATTGATTTTATTAATTCAATATTATCTAATTTAAAGTAAATTTTAATTAAATTACTTAAAAAGAAGTAAATATCAATTCTTTTACTTAATTTTAAATCTAAATTTTTATCATTTAAAGTTAATTTGAATGAATTATTAATTGTATTTGCTAATTTTTCAATTAGTGATACTTTATTGGACTGAATCTCTAAAGTTTCATTTTCAATTTCCAATACTTCTGGGAAATTTTTACTCATTAGTTCAAATATACTTATTAATTCTTTACAACATATCATCAATGGATAATTGATCCAATTTGTTTGGGTGTTAGCAAACCGGTTCAAGTAGCCCACCATCTCATCGTAATCATTGAATGAACGTTTTATATCATTTACTATATAGATGGATTTCATTGTTTTTAAATATGACTTAACAACTGGCCTAAATGATTCGTCTATGATAAATAAGTCAAAATCGTTTGGTTCGGGGAAATGTGCTCGCACAAGTCCCTGGTTGTTTGACGGGTTGATAGTAATGAGATCTTTTAATGAGTTCAGATTCTCATTCTTCAATGCTAGTGATACTGATTGGAAGTATGTGTTGATAGACATGGGTACAGAAAAAGAGATGAGACTTCGCACACTTGGCTGGGGCCTGCCAGGCAAAGCCAAAGGAAAAGCCAAAGCCAAAGCCAAAGGAAAAGGCAAAGGACCCGCAATATCCATACAAACCCAACTATTCCGCCCCTCCAACCTCACATCCGTGCCAGCTTGTGCCCTTACCACAACCAATAGCCTATTCGCAATTTGCAGCCCCAGAATCGTGTCCTACTTAGCCACCAGCATGCCGCAATCTAAATTTATCTAACTCCTATTTAACCGTTAACATTGACCGCTTTTCCTCCTACTACACGACCCGCGTTCAATTAAACGTAAAACATTTTCCAAATAATATCTTTATTCATTCATTAAAATTTCAATAAAAACAACTTTTATAAAAAATTTTTTTAAAAGATTGAATTAAAATAGTATCTGGGAATATTAAGTAAATTCAATTTTGTTGTACAATTTTTTTTTTTTCAATTTTCAATTTTTTTGTTTAATTTAACTTTATTTTTTCCTTCTTTTAATTGGTTTAATGATTATTAATTTGTAAATAATTTACAAGAAAGTTACAGAATAATGAGTAATAATAGTTCAAGAACTTCACCACCTTCAATTTCATTGACTCCTTCAAATGAACCGATTTCTTCAGGAAGAAGTAGATCTGGTACTTTATCATCAATGAATTATTTAAATTCAGCACCTAATTTATCAAATTCCAATTCTCCATTAATATCATCTTCAAATCCTGATCCTTCAATTGGTGATAATAATTCTATAAATTCCAATGGTAATAGAAGAATGCGTTCAGGTTCTTTATTTTCAACCAATTCTATTTGGAATGATGATAATTCAAGTAATCAATTTATAAGTCCTATATTAGCTGCTCAACCTTCATCTTTAAATGATCATGATTTTAATATTAATACTACTGCAACTAATTCTTCAAATCCTACCAATATTCCTCATAGAAACAGGTCTTATACTACAAATGCTGCTATTCCTAATACAAATAATGCTACAACTCAATCTAATACAATAGATTTCGGTCGCCTTTCGACTTCTCCGTTTATGTCTTCTTCTAAGAACAATGACATTAACAACTTGTTGGATAGTTTGATGATAAACATGAATAGCACCAGTCCAAATACGAGAAACAGATCGCAAACTTATTCTGGTATGCCGCCTGCTTTTGATGATGTTAATCAGCAGCAGGCTTTAGCTAGGTTGCAACAACAACAGGCACAAGCACAGGCACAAGCACAAGCTCAAGCCCAAGCTCATGCACAAGCCCAAGCACAAGCTCAAGCACAAGCCCAAGCACATTCTCAGCAAGCCCAAGCTCACCTTTATCAGCATAACCAACCACTTCTCCAAGACGACGCCGATTTTTCAAAGTTAATCATCACTAACAACTTCGAAAACCCTAGTTTAGGCCCTACAAAGTACCTTTTATTTGATAATTTACCATTATTTTTCAATTCAATTAAATTTTGGTCTATTTTAAGTAATTCTTTAGGTACTAATCGTGCTACTGGTAGTATACAAAGCATTAAATTAACAACTACATCTACTTCAAAATTAGCTTTAGTTGAATGTTCAAGCTTAGAAATAGCCATGAACTTAAAAGCAAGTTTTAATCATTTAGAAATATCCCCAGGCATTATTTTATATATAGCATTTGCTAAATGTTATGAAAATGGTATTAGTCAATCAAATGATTCATCATCATCATTTGAAAATAATAATAATAATAATAATAATAATAATAAAAGTCCAAACTTAATTGAAACAACTAATAAAATTAGTCCAACTAATTTAATTCAAATTCAAGAAATTTTATTACAAAAAATTGAAATATTAATTAATGAAAATAAATCTATTGATAAAAATAAAATAATTTCAATGATTAATAAATCATTATCATTCCCAAATGAAAATTATCAAGATAATTTTGGACCATTACCAGATCCAATTCCTTCAAGACAATTTGATGCACCAAAATTAAGAGAATTAAGAAAAGTATTAGAATTTAATGAACAATTAACTGAACCAAAACCTGAAGATGAAAATTATTTAAATCAATTAGCTTTAGAAGAATTATGTTTAGCAATGTTAGATGAATTACCTGAATTATGTTATGATTATTTAGGTAATACTATAGTTCAAAAGATATTTACATTAGTTGAATCACCTTTAATTAAATTAATGATGGTAAAAGAAATTGCACCATTTTTAACTCAATTAGGTATTCATAAAAATGGTACATGGGCTATACAAAAAATTATTAATATTTGTGATGAAGATTATCAACAAAAATATTTAATTGGTGCAAGTTTAAAACCTTATTCAGTTAAATTATTTAATGATCAATTTGGTAATTATGTTTTACAAAGTTGTATTAAATTTGGTTCACCATTTAATGATTTTATATTTGAAGCAATGTTAGATAATTTTATTGAAATTAGTTTTGGTAGATTTGGTGCTAGATGTATTAGAAATATTTTAGAAACTTCAGGTAATAATGTAATTACTAATGAACAAATTATGCTTGTTGCAGGTTTAATAATTGAATTTTCAAATGAATTAGTAATTAATAATAATGGTTCTTTATTAATTACTTGGCTTTTAGATACTTTTAATGGTGGTGGTTCAAAAATTGATAATAGATATAAATTATTAACTGATAAATTTTTACCAAATTTAAGTGATTTATGTACTCATAAATTAGCTAATTTAACTATATTAAAAATGCTTAATAATAGAACTGATTTAAAACTGAAACAATTAATTATGGATAATATCTTTGGTGAATTTATTGAAGATTCAGATGAAGAATCTATTAAACCTCCTTCAAAATTATTAGAAATCATATTAAATGAAAATAATGAAAATTCTGCAGGTCCGCTATTTATTTATAAGATTGTTTCTAATCCAATTCTTTTAAATGTTGGTGATGATAATGATGCAAATAAGAGTTCAAAGTATCAAAAATTTATTGTTCAACAAATTAGAAGATTATTATTAGAGATTAATATTAGTAATTATCAACCTTATAAGAAATTAATGGATGAAGTTGGATTATCAAGTGCAAGACTTAATAGATCATCATCTGTTGGTAAAAGAGGGAAAAGAAATGGTGGTATGCGTAATGGAGGAGGTATTGGAAGCATTGGAGGTGTTGGAGGTGGGAATATTGCAAGTGGGAACCCAATGTATATGCCACCACCGCAATACGGAGCAGGTGGTATGAACCATCCTCACCTTCCTCCACAGCAGCAACCCCAATTATCTACACCTCCAAACCAATACTATACTAATGGTAATGCACCAATGATGATGAATCCTCAATTATTCATGACTTTACAGCAACAACAACAACAGCAACAACAGCCACAAATGTACTCGAATAACGTCAATTACACTAGAACCACTACAAACCAACAAGATATTGCAGTTATGCAACAATTAGAACAATTATCATTAAGTTCCGCAGCCATGGGGTACAATTCTAACCCAGGAACACCAAGTGATGCTAACAACCATAAAAGAACGCTGTTTTTCTAAGAAATTCTTCTCTTTCAACTGACTTAATGATTATATAAGAAACAACCCTATAAAAAAAAACACTCTTAATTAGTAATATATAATTCAAGGTATTCAATTTGATATTTGCATCCATTGACCATCGGCACGACTCCTTATACGCTTAACAATTATCTTCATCCCTATATCGCGGCGCTGAGAAAATCCTAAAAACAAGAGTCAGGTTCTTACAAAAAGCAACTGATACGCCTAATTTATTAGATAAATTGAGAATAAAAATTAATTAATTTCAATTAATTGATTAATATTTTAAGATAATTATCTTTGGGAGAGTGTATATAGGGCAAAGCTTTTCATAAATTGAGTTTTCGTTTCAATTCAAATCTAAAACTTGTAATTGATCTATAGTTTGATTTGTGTAACAATAACAAAGATAATGAGTTCACCGAGTAGTATTAATGAAGATTCAGACAATCAAAGAAATCCAATGAAGAGAAGTAGAATAGCCAATCTAAGTGAAGAGAAATTCCGATCAAGAGATTTTGATTTTGAAATGGAAGATGATTCAAATAATGAAAATGATTATAAAGAATTGAGGGATTCATTAATGATTAAAAGGAGGGAATCATCAAATTTATATCATAAAAGTGAAATTCAAAAATTAAATTATAGAAATTCACCATTATTAAATTTACCAACAGAAGTTTTATTACAAATATTTCATCATTTAGAAAGGAAAGATTTATTTTCACTTTTAACAGTTTGTAGAGAATTTTCTGAATTAATTATTGAAATTTTATGGTTTAGACCAAATATGCAAAGTGATTTATCTTTTAAACATATTAAATCAATAATGAAATTAAATATTTCATCAACTCATTGGAATTATAGATCATTTATAAAACGTCTTAATTTATCATTTATGACTAAATTAGTTGATGATGATTTATTAAATTTATTTATTGGATGTCCAAAATTAGAAAGATTAACTTTAGTTAATTGTACTAAATTATCTCATATACCAATAACAAAAGTTTTAAAAAATTGTGAAAGATTACAATCAATTGATTTAACTGGTGTAACTGATATTCATGATGATATAATGATTGCTTTAGCAAATAATTGTAATAGATTACAAGGTTTATACGCTCCAGGTTGTGGTAATGTATCTGAAGATTCAATTTTAAAATTAATTAAATCTTGTCCAATGTTAAAAAGAGTTAAATTTAATAATAGTGAAAATATAACTGATAAAACAATTATTTCAATGTATGAAAATTGTAAATCTTTAGTTGAAATTGATTTACATAATTGCCCAAATGTAACTGATTTATATTTAAAAAAAATCTTTCTTGATTTATCTCAATTAAGAGAATTTAGAATTAGTAATGCTCCTGGTATAACTGATAAATTATTAGAATTATTACCAAATGAATTTTATCTTGAAAAATTAAGAATTATTGATATAACTGGTTGTAATGCAATAACTGATAAATTAGTTGAAAAATTAGTAATTTGTGCTCCAAGATTAAGAAATGTTGTTTTATCAAAATGTATGCAAATAACTGATGCTTCATTAAGAGCTTTATCTCAATTAGGTAGAAGTTTACATTATATTCATTTAGGTCATTGTGCATTAATAACTGATTTTGGTGTTGCATCATTAGTAAGATCATGTCATAGAATTCAATATATTGATTTAGCATGTTGTTCACAATTAACTGATTGGACATTAATTGAATTAGCCAATTTACCAAAATTAAGAAGAATTGGTTTAGTTAAATGTGGTTTAATATCTGATAATGGAATATTAGAATTAGTTAGAAGAAGAGGTGAACAAGATTGTCTTGAAAGAGTTCATTTATCTTATTGTACAAGTTTAACTATTGGTCCCATTTATCTTTTACTAAAAAATTGTCCAAAATTAACTCATTTATCATTAACTGGTATAACTGCATTTTTAAGAAGAGAAATAACTCAATATTGTCGTGAACCTCCTGCAGATTTTAATGAATATCAAAAAAGTTTATTTTGTGTATTTTCAGGTAATGGAGTAAATCAATTAAGAAATCATTTAAATTCAATAATGGATGATAGTAATTATTGGATTGATCAAGATTATATTAGAGGTGAAGAATTTCAAGATAGAATTGGTGGAAGACCTCCAAGAACTAATTTAAATATTGAGCAATTTTATGAAAATATAGGTCGTACAGGTATTAGACCTCAAATAGCAAATTTAACAAATGAAAATAATGAAGGAACTGAAGTTATTGAAGGTGGTAATGGTAATGGTGATGATATGTCACTTTGGGCAAGACAAAGAGGTTTAGGTATTTTACAAGATAGTGAAGTTCCATATCCAGATGTTGCAGAAATTAATAGAGAAATTTTTAGGGAATTAAATGAAAGAGATATGACTCAACAAGAAGTTAGAGAACATTTCCATAGATTAATAAGAACAAGACATCAACAAAGAATAATTGAACGTCAAATTCAACAACAAAATCAAAGAAATGGTGGATTAATGACTCAAGAAGAAATGCAAAGAGAATTACAACAAACTCAACAACGACTTGGACTTAATGAAGATCCTCAAAATGCTCCACATATAATTCAACCAGCTGTATTCCCAAATAGTGATCAATCTATCCCAATTATGAATGAAGATGAAGATATTAGAAATCAATCTGCAGATTTATTCCAAAGGAATACTAATAATAATCAAAATAACTTTAATAATACTACTAATAATGATAACAGCAATACGAATGACATGGAAACAGACAACTGAAAATGGAAAAAAAAAAGAAGGGAAGATAAGATATAACAAGAAATAAGAAGATAAATATAAACTTATCATTTTAATTACCCATATATAGTATAATTCTATTGAATTTTTCAAAATATATGATAAATTTACTCACGTTGATAAAACTCTTTTAATCTCTTACATAAAGTAAAACCTTCATAAGGTTTTAATTTATAATGTAGATATACTAAAGTATCTTTGATGCGAGTATTGGTAGCTTTAGATAATGAGTTAATATATGCTTTCTTTCTTGAATTGCCAGATAATTGTTGTGAATTGGTAGATCTAGAATTTGATGATGATAAGTTTGAAGGTGATGAACATGATGATGATGAGGATGAACATGATGATGATGAGGATGAACATGATGATGATGAACATGATGATGAAGATAAAAATGATGAACTCAATGATTCTGTTGGAGTACTACGATTAATTCTTGATTTTGATGATTCCATAGAGAAATTTATAATTTGATTTAAATTTCTTGATCTAAAGAAATCATTATTATTTGAAATTGAAGAAATTTGTTTAAAATAACTTGGATTTTTCAAATATTCAATAATAATCTTTCTTCTTTCATTGTATAAAATTTCATCAACACTTTCAGCAATAATTAATTCAGTTAAACTTTTAGTTCTAAATACTTTATGTTTCTGTTCATTAGTATGAAATTTACAATTAATTTTACGGAAACAAACAATTGAATTAGTTTGAACACCACATATATAATCAAATTTGAAATAATCAATATTACCAAGGTGAAATTCATTGAATTTAACTAAATCATGAAGATCGGTTAAATTACTACTACTACCTGAAGAACTTGGGCATATAAATAATTTTCTACCAGGGGAACTAATAGCACTTTGAATGGGGTCACCAAGAACTGAGGATTTAAATCCTTTTGATTTTTTCAAAGGTGTTGACTGTTTAGAAGAGTTTATGAAAAATGATGATGATCTAATAGGTCTTAAAGATATTTGACCATCTAATTCTAATAATTGGTTAAATTATTGGACTAGAGTCTAATCAATTTGTTTATCACTTACTAGGTGGGCTGATGGGCAAAGATCCCAACGATGACAAATCCTCCAAGTTCAAGAATACCCCCACTACCGAATCTTCTTGACTTGCTGACATCAATTATACTATTAATGGAGCGGTTAAATTACTTGGTTCTTTTTGCAATCGCAGCCTGATAGGAGTAGGGCTTTAGCCCCCAGTGTGACGCTCGTCAGTCACACGCACTTTTCGCAGTTTTGTGTAATACAAAAATTTTTACTTGACCTTTGACACTACCCAAAAATCATTCTAATGAGAAGTGAAAAATCTTTAAAATTTTCATTACTATTACCATAGATAATATATAATAGAAATGTATGTTAACAAATTAATGAGTAAAGAATGATTATAAGTCGATATGAATGGAAATAATAGTAGATACAAACGAAACAAGCTTCAAACAATCAAATATTCAGTCCTGAGTTAAATTGGATAGATAGTGGTTATTGAAAAATGACAATGTTAACACTCTAACAAGTATTCAAATATTATTAAATAAAAAACAAACGTATAATCCTCAAAATGTTTAACGATTCGTATTGGTTTATCAAATAGTCCTTATAAAATGATATTATAACCACTAAAGAAATTTTTTTATTCAAACTCGTCGACCATTCAAATTATCAATTAAATATAATACTAACAAGTTTTTTAGGACTAAAAGAACTAGAAAGGTCGGTATCACCGGTAAATTTGGTGTCAGATATGGTTCCTCATTAAGAAAACAAACCAAAAAGATGGAAGTTCAACAACATGCCAAATATGATTGTTCATTCTGTGGTAAAAGAACCGTCAGAAGAGGTGCTACTGGTATCTGGACTTGTGGTTCTTGTAAGAAAACCGTTGCTGGTGGTGCTTACGCTGTTTCCACTGCCGCTGCTGCCACTGTCAGATCTACCATCCGTCGTTTAAGAGATATGGCTGAAGCTTAAATTCAAGTTTATCAATTTAAAATTTTGTATATTTAAGTCCCCAGTTTTTCATGTCTTTATATAATTAATTTGTATGAGAACCATACGCAATACATAAATGATTATATTCAATATTTTTTTTTTCTTGCCTATTGGAATTTTTCACTCTTGGTATTACTCTAGTTGCCCTTATTAATCGTCGCGAATAAACCGCAAACCCGTTAAGAAGCTTCCCCTATGGATCAATTTGAGTTCCCAAAGATCCACTCTTTCCCTCCTTTATATACCAAACAACCCAATGCTACAATCTTGGAAAACCAATTAGATTCATGGTGTAATTTAATATTAACTTATTGTGAATATTATAAGATAAGTGCATTAACACTAACAGGATCAATTATCTATTCACAAATTGAAGAACTAAATATAAATGAATTACCTTCAATTTTTGAAAATAATGACATAAATAGAAGTGTTAATGATGAGTTTAAGCTTATGATCTTCAAACATTTGATTCATAAATTAGGTAAAGCAGAGTATATAAATCCAAAGCAACCAGAATCTGGAGTTCTAATATATTGGAAATCTTTGATAGATTGGGCTAATATTATACACGATTTTGTAGAAAATTCTGGTCAATTAGGTACAATATTAACTGTATATGAATTAACAAAACTGGAAGATTCTGGGTTGCCATTAGAATTAAAGAATCTTGATTATAGATTATTGGTTAAAGTATTGAAAAATGTATTGATAAAACAAGGCAAGGCACAAATATTAATGGCCGAAGATGGAACAGATAATATCGGTGGTGTTAAAATAGTATAGTTTAATAAAGACTATTATGCATAATGAATATACTGTTAATTATAATTGTAGTTTTAGACAGGACTATTAATTTGCCATGGATTTCAGGCTATTGGTCTGAATTCCTCCAGGCATATATCAAAAATATCTCAACTAATCTAGGTACTTGATCACTACTTAATTATATGTGATTTTAAGGTGTATAAATTAGTTAACATTCTGAAAAGCTACCCACTCTCGCCAATTTCATGCTCCATTGCCGTTTTGGGAAGTCTACACGATGCTCATCTCAGAGAAAAATTTTCTACACGACTATAAAAACAAACGCTTTTCCTGATGAACCCTCCTTTTGTTTCTTCTTTCTTCCCGCTTAAAAGTTGATTTTAAGAGGGCAGATCTAGTAATAGTAACCTTTTTTTTTTTTGCGTCACTTCTTTGAATTTACCCTTGCAAACCTTTTTAATCTATTTACATTTTAAACTATGAAATACGTTGTTGTATCTGGTGGTGTTATCTCAGGTATTGGTAAAGGTGTTTTAGCATCTTCTACTGGGTTATTATTTAAAACTTTAGGTTTTAGAGTAACATCTATTAAAATAGATCCTTATATGAATATTGATGCAGGTACTATGTCACCTTTAGAGCATGGTGAATGTTTTGTTTTAAACGATGGTGGTGAAGTTGATTTAGATTTAGGTAATTATGAAAGATACTTAAATATTACTTTAACTAAAAATCATAATATTACAACTGGTAAAATATATTCATCAGTTATTGAAAGAGAAAGAAATGGTGATTATTTAGGTAAAACTGTTCAAGTTGTTCCTCATATTACCACTGCTATTCAAGATTGGATTGAAAAAGTTGCAAAAGTTCCAGTTGATGATTCTGGCTTAGAACCTGAAGTTTGTATTATTGAATTAGGTGGTACAGTTGGTGATATTGAAAGTGCTCCATTTGTTGAAGCTTTAAGACAATTTCAATTCAGAGTTGGTGTTGAAAGTTTTGCTTTAATTCATGTTTCTTTAGTTCCAGTTATTCATGGTGAACAAAAAACCAAACCAACTCAAGCTGCTATTAAAGATTTAAGATCTTTAGGTTTATCTCCTGATATGATTGCTTGTAGATGTCAAGAAGAATTAGAACCTGCTACAATTGAAAAAATTGGTATGTTCTGTCATGTTGGTCCAGAACAAGTAATTGCAGTTCATGATGTTAATTCAACTTATCACGTTCCTTTATTATTAAAAGAACAAAGAATGATGAAATATTTATCTAAAAAATTAAATTTGAATGAAAAAGATTTATCAATTAATGCTTTAGAAAAAGGTGAACGTTTATTAAATAAATGGAGAAATTTAACTTCTAATCATGATAAATCCTTTGAAACTGTTACAATTGCATTAGTTGGTAAATATACTCATTTAAAAGATTCATATTTATCTGTTATTAAAGCTTTAGAACATTCATCAATGAGATGTCAAAGAAAATTGAAAATTGAATGGGTTGAATCAACTGATTTAGAAGATAATGCTAAAGAAAATTCATTATCTAATTATCATAAAGCTTGGCATTATGTTTGTCAAGCAGATGGTATTTTAGTACCAGGTGGTTTTGGTAGCAGAGGTATTGAAGGTATGATTGCAGCTGCAAATTATGCAAGAGAAAATAATGTACCATATTTAGGTGTTTGTTTAGGTTTACAAGTTGCAGTTATTGAATTTGTTAGAAATGTCTTGGGTATTAAAGACTCAACTTCAATGGAATTTGATCCTGAATATCCTGAAGATAAAGCATCAGTTGTTTTCATGCCAGATGTTGATCAAATTAAATTAGGTGGTACTATGAGATTAGGTATTCATGAAACTAAATTTACTGCTGATACTGAATGGTCTAAATTAAGACAAATTTATGGTTTATCTGATCATGTTTTAGAAAGACATAGACATAGATATGAAGTTAATCCAAAATTAATTGATCAAATTGAATCAAAAGGTTTACACTTTATTGGTAAAGATGAGACTGAAAAAAGAATGGAATTATTAGAATTAAAAGACCATAAATTCTTCTGTGGTACTCAATATCATCCTGAATACTTATCTAAAGTTTTAGATCCTTCAAGACCTTTCTTAGGTTTAGTAGCTGCTTCTGCTGGTATTTTGGATGAAGTTTTAAAAAGTGAAGATTTAAACTATAAAGGTGAATTCTAGAGTTAAATATTATATATGTTTTTTTAAAACTACTTTTTGTATTGTTGTCTTGTTTATTTTTTTTAGCATTTTGCATATGTATATAATTAATAGAAATTAAAATAGACCATGACCTCTCCACTTTATTGATGACGCTGTGAGTGGTTTATGCTGTGAGTGATTTATGCTGCAAAAAAAACTTGCGCTATTTACGCTGAGAAATGCGCTAATTGTGCTGCTCTTTTTGAGTCTATTGTGCTGCACTTTTTGAGTCTATTGTGCTGCACTTTTTGAGTCTATTATGCTATAGTAATTTAGTATATAAAGGAGGATATTTCTCATGGATAGTTAATTAATTCATTCAGATCAAAAACCAAATCAATAGAAATTAAAATGTGTCAAAATATTTCTTGTTGTAAACCAGCTGTCAAATGTCAAACTTGTAAAGATTCATGCTCATGTCAAGAGTGTAGTTGCAAAAACTAGCTTTTCTAGCAATTGAAATGGCCCCGTCTTTAGACAAAGCTCTGTAAAGCTTATTATATAGTACTAAATATAAATTTTTTAAACCGGAATTTAACTATCGGTGTAGCATCTATCTAATCTCTTCATCTTGGTCCACTTTTGGTTACGCTATACCCATACTAAACTCTATCCTGGATCATTTTCTGGAAAACAATAAGAGTCACATGACAGTTGTTTTTGTGTAACTTTAACATGTCCGTAGTAGGAAAAGCAACCACAGAGATCTGTTGGACCTATCAATAGTACCAAAGCCAGATACGATCATTTTTGAAACTAGGGGTTCATAGATTATTTTTCTGCATCGTCCTATATTTGTGTATGTCTTTTAGGCTGTCTTATGGTAGCATAGTCTATCAACGGTATTGAGGGCTTTTAGCTATTGCCAAGTCTCCTGCGCGATCGTGCATAATGAGTGATTTAAGCTATGAGCTATTTCAGCTATAAGCTAATGAGTTCTATTAGCTACAGGTAATTTTAGCTATGAGTTATTATAGCTATCCGGAATACCAAGTAAAATTCATTGACTTATCTGATTATTTTTAATCTCCCGTGATTATAAAAGCTCTTGCGATTCCCCAACAATTATCAATTAAATCAATTAAATCAATTAAATTGAAAATGGCTTTATCTAACAAACAATTCGTCAACGCTGCTTGCTGTGACAAATGCTCTTGTGCTAAATGTAACAAATCTGATACATCTGCTCCATGTACTTGTAATTGTACTTGTTAAGTTTTAATATGCTCCTATTGTTTTTAAGGTTTTGTGTAACTTTGCTCGAACTATAAAACGGGATCATTTTTTCCTCCACCTTTTTCAATAACTAATCAAATCAATTAATTTTAAAAATGGCTGCTTATACTAAAACTTTTGTCGATGCTGGATGCTCATGTGGTGCTGAATGCAAATGTGCTGGATGTACATCCAATGACCCAAATACTTCATGTACTTGCGGTAAATAAATTTTATATTCTTTTGTTTAGTCAATATATGTGAATGGAAATAATTCTATAATTGATTCAATTGATTCAATTGATTTTCACTAATTTGATTCAATTTGAGTACTTTTCTCTGTGAAATCTTAATTAATTTATCACTATCTTTATAATAGTCATTCAATTGTTTGATATTCATTTTAGTAAATTTATCATCGAATCTAACTTTACCAACCAAATAAACACCTAACCAGCTTTCTTTATGATCATCACATATTTCTATTGCTCTTAAGAAATTATTTCTGGCATTGGTAAGATGATTGATTAATTCTACAACCTTGTCCTTTTTAACAATATTTTGACTGGCGTTTTGTAAATAAAGATAATAATTCAAGAGACCAATTTTATAGAAAACCAAATAATTCAATGGCTCTTGTAACAATAATTCTTTCAAACAAAATATGGCTTTATCATAATGTCCAATTTTAGTATATTCGTCACTTAATTCAGACCATGCTAAACTGTCGGTAGGTTGTAAATTGATATACTTATTTAAATTCTCAATATAATCTTCAGAATTTTGATTATTTCTTTGAAATGTTGTTAATCTTCTTGATAACTTTAACTCATCTTGTTCTTTATACAAAATTTTCATAGCTTCTGACCTATTGCCTTGAGATTCAAAATACAAACTCTTTAACAACTTGATTCTTTCTGAACTATCTTCATTGAATTGGTCGGTTAACCTGTCAATATAAGATTTAGCTTCGATTTCATGATTAGTGATCAATGAAAAGTAGACATGGAGTTCATATAAGTCATATAATTCATCAAGTGATAAAGAATCTGAATTAACGCTTAAGAATTCTTTCAATTCATTATAAGTATTGTCTATTTTATCAGGGGTAAATTTGATAAATATTCCTGAATGGGCAATAGCCAATAATTTATTCTTCACGAGATTTCTTGTATTTGTCATTCTAAATATAAGGCGGTAAAGGGGATTTAAATACTTTTAAAAACTGTGTTAACTATTAAGGTTGAAAAAACCTCAAAGGTGGCGTGCGCGCCACAGAATACTATCAAAATACGAAATCTCACACTGTTCTTCATAGTATGTCTTCAGATCTCTCTAAACTGGTAGACAGATTTTTAACATCTACGGGGATCCAATCGCATCATTATGGAATACCTTCAGTAGACCAATCATCCACAAGCTTGAAAAAAATATATCCCAAAGAGCTAAAATATACAGATTCTTATAATGAATTAAGTGAGAAATTGAATCAATTGATTTATTTGAATGAATTAAAACAATTACTGAATAATGACAACAGTTCAATAGAAGATGAATATAATAAAATAATAGAAGAATTCAACTTCCCAGATAGTTCTGATTTCAATCATATTCTTTCTTTTTTTGAAATACAGAATAATTTCTTTAAAACACATACTTTATTAAATAATTACCTTCAAATTACACTCCCAATATTAAGATCAATACACCATTTAGAATCTGAAATAACGTTATCAGAAGCAAATATATCTAAGAATCTATCGATACTTTTCTCAAATTTGAATCTGTCACTCAATAGTAACATTAATAAGTTAATAACCAATTATTCAAAAGATAATGAATTAGATGATCAATTAATCAATTTAAGAATTCAATCTGATAAACTTTTACAAGAATTAAGACCTAAATTAATGAAGATAAATGAACTAAATATTCAAATTAATGATTTAAAAAATGATTTAACTAATTCTAAATTAAAAACAATTGAGAATACTACAATTAATGAAGATTCAATTAGAAAAAAATATACTGAATTGATTGATAATTGGAATAGAATTGCGTTACTCACTGATTTTTTACCAAGTTTCATTATGATTTTACCTTTGAATTGGTATGATGATACTTCAACTTATAATATCATAACACAATGTGGAACAATATCAAATGAAATTAATAATTATAGACAGAAATTTAATGATATTAACGATATGAATATTAATGATTTATTAATAATAGATCTTTAAATGCATTGCTTGCATTGTACTATACGTTTTTTTTTTTTCTTTTCTATATTTCTATGTACAAAAATTATTTATAAAACTAAATGTAAATATTACAATTGAAATAATCTTTTATTAATAACATTCCAATTAATACAATCCCAATAATTATTTAAATATTCAGATTTCCCATTAACTCCATAATCATTTATATATGAAGTATCCCAATAATTAATACCTAAAATTGGTAAATTGAAATCTCTTTCATTACTTTCCGTTAATTGTTTAATTTTATTGTAATATTCAAAATTAGTTTCATCGATACCACCGTTTAAATCAAGTGATTGATTTTTACCATAATAATATGGTGTACCATCATTATTACATTTTAAAATTTTTAATGATTTATCAGGTCCTTCAACTAAAAATATCCAACCTTGACCTATTGAGTTTTTAGCTGTTGATAAAATAGTATCACGGAATTCTTCAATGCTATTAAATCCTTGATCTCCTAATCTTTCTAATAAATTTCTTGAAGGTGATGTTTTTAATGCTTCTTCTTTATTACTTAATTGTTCAAAACAAAAATGATTATTATAAGCTTGAGATGCATAATGAAACGTGTGTTGTTCTGTGGTTTGCTTAGCTGTATGTAAAAGAATTTGATAAGGACTTTTTAACTCATTTTCACTCCCATTAGTTAATAATGTTAAATTCATTGTTAAATATCTTTGATATTCTAACCACGAACTTTTGAATCCTTGTGACGTGTATAATCCTTGAATCCCATTTTTCATGAAAACATCTTGGTCTCTTAATGCTGGAACTTCATGAATACTTCTCTTGCTGTTAAGTATCACTTGTCTAGATACTTTTAAAGTTCTGCCAAACATGTCTAGTATTGATCAAGTGTAAATTGAAAATTTTCAATTCGCAAAAAATTTAAACCTTTTGTTGTCGCGCACGACTTTTTTGGGTAGAATGAACATTGCAGCTATTGGCATTCTTCTAATTCAATAGAATCAACGGGAATTGTTTGTGAAATCCAATTAGGATCTCTAAGTAATTTCTTTGGGTCATTTGAATTCTTTACACTAAGTTTATTCAACATCTTTTCATAAGAACAATTTTGTTCTTTATACTCTCTAAGTACTTGATTAGTATCAAAATCAATAAATATTCTAGTATCTCTTACTCTAAAATTAACATTATCGATTCTTAAAAATAATCTACATAATAGAAGCAAGCACGTTGGCATGACTCTTATTTTGGTAGATAACATTGAAATCCCATTATCGCCTAGTTCATCTTCAAATAAAATCGATTCATCAAAGAATAAAATTGGATCAGGTCTTAATAATTTTTTAATTGGCAATTCTTTTTCAGTTTTAATAAAATTCATTCCTTTTACGGTCCCTTTGTAATTTGTAGAATAAGTCCAATCATAATTTTTAACAGTCTCTAAATCTGTTAATTTTGCAATATCTTTATTGGCATTTTCTTTTGAAGCTTTTTCAGCTTTAATATCAGGTAAATCTGATGATAAATGATTTGATCTTCTTGATTCTAACCATTCTTGATGATAACTTACTTTGAAATCGGCTTTATCATTCAATGAGTCTAATGCATCCAATGCATTAAATTCAATCATTGAACCAGTTTTATCATTAAGTAATCTAACTATATTATTCCCAAATATCATCTCTGGTAGTGGGAAATCATACCTTTTTTCCAATTCATCAAGTTCTTGGGAATTTAGAATCGGCTTTTTAATCGTGAAAATACTCCAATCTTTAACTGTTATAGATGGTTCATCTTGAATTGGGAATGATGATTTTGGTGAAGGAATAATCACTGCCCCACAATGTTCACATTGTGGATTATTACAATTTCCAGAGTGGGTTTTAGCGGGAATTGAAATATTAGTGTCCGTTGATTTTGGAAATTGAGTGCTTGCTGGTGGATTTCTCGTGGTTGGTGTCATAAATGTTCTACTTATACCAGTCCTTGAATTATCGGTCGCTTGCGGGACTCTTTGTCTTGTATGCATTGATACCATTTCTCGTGCACTATTTATATGAACAGCATCAATCCCTGAAGCTGGCTTAAAATTAGATACTTGTTTTAAATTATTTGCAAATTTTGTAACATTCTTAGCATTGGGTTTCTCCGAGTTGATATTCTCTGACATGTTTGATTTAGATTTGCTCCGATTTTCGATTTCGCACTTAGTACCATATAACACTATTGAACTTTTATTAATTATATAATGATTTAACTATATAAGATTTAAGAATCTGCTTCATCTTCTTCTGCTTCTAAATCTTCTAATTCTTCTTCATCAAAATCATTTAATTTCATTCTCTCTTTATCTTTTCTAAGACCTTCTCTAACAGCTAAAACACTATCAGCTATAACAGCATCTACACCTGCTCTCATTTGAATTTTACAATTCTCTGGTGAATTATTTAATACTCCATAAGTGAAACAAACCAAACCTGAAGATTTAACTACTTGGGCTAATCTTGGAGTTTTGACTAATGTTTCAGCTGCACTAACTATACCTAATAAATTCCATTTTTTAGCAAATCTAATAGCATTTTGTAATGATGATGCTCTAATATCTGCCATGGAATCTGATCCTGCTTCTGTCAAGAATAAAATTGGAATTGTTGGTTGTTTCAATGATAATAATACACATACATCTGGATGGAATGATGAGAAAATAATATCTCTTCCTGTTAAATTTTCATCATAAACTACTTGTAAAATAGTATCAACATAATGATTTAAATCATAAGCTATTTCTCCAATACTTTCCTTTTGTGCTTCATCTAACATTGGATATTTAATTTCAACATTAAAACCAACTTTTCTAGGTAATTTTCTAAATAATTCCTTTAATGTAACAAAATTAGATGCAATAGATAACCCTCTTGCATTACCTTTAAAACCTTTATCTTTCCAAGTTTTAGTTAATCTCATTCTTCTACTAATTTGATTTTGGAATTCTCTATCAATTTCATCATCACTTTCATAATCTCCTGTACGATGATTGTATTGGTGTTTATGATGATGATTGTTTTTAGCCATATTTGGAGCAGATTTATAAGATGACATAGATCTTGGTCTATTAACTTTACTCAAGATTTCATCATCAACTGAACTAATAACTGGGGAAGGTGTTGCAGATCTCAATGTTTCATTTGTACTTATAGTTTTATCTAAACTAGCACCTGTATTATTTGATTCTAATAAACTATTGGAACTTGTATTTGGTAAATCAAATGTAAGAGATCTTTTCTCAGAACTATAAGAAGAATAGTTATCATTTAAATGTAAAAATTGTTCTGCTGTTAATAAATGCATTGGAATATCAACACCTGATTCAGCTACTAAGAAATCATGATAAATAACTGGCACCGAATCTTTTGTCAATTGAACATCAAATTCAACATATGATGCACCTAATGAAGCTGCTGCAATAAATGATTCTACTGTATTTTCACCCAATTGTAATGATTTCCTATCACTCATATTCTTACCTAAACCTCTATGACCAATAACTCTTGTAGAAACCAATTGCTTCCAATATGTATCAGATCTACCGAGTTTCAAATTTTTATGATGGAATGAATTGACACTTAAAAATTCAAATCTAACCGATCCTAGTATATTTAAAGTTTTATTTTCAATAATAGGAGTATTAATGACAGCATTTAATGATCTTAATTTAGGTCCAACTTTAGTATAAGCATCATCTAAAAATGCAACACCTCTACCTAAAACTTGATCATATTTATTAGTATTATCATTAGAATCAAATTGATTGGAATGATAAGTTGGAACAATATCAAAAGTTATAACAACATCATCTTTATTTAAATTATTTGTTAATTTAAAAGTGATTGGATCAGTTGCACTTCCATGATGATCATCTAAAGGTAAATCAATGATTACTGGAGGTTCAATACTTTCATTATTACTTTTATTTCTACATGTAACAACCAATGACAATGCAGTATCTAATTCAGTAATGAAATTTTTATCTAAAGATATATTATTTAATTCAATTGGTTTATTATTATCTCTTAAATCAGTAGTACCTAAAGTAATAAGAAGTAAAGTCTCATCAGTATTCAAATAACTATGACCAAAAGATTTAATTGGTTTAACTCTTTTAACATTTAAAGGAGATTTCGATCTTGCTCTATCAATTGAAGCAGAAGATGAATTATCAAAATGTTTTAATTGTTTATAAACTTCATGAACTGCATTTTTATTTTTATCTGGTAAAACATCAACTGAAGAAGTAGATGATAAAAATGAAGGTTCATCACCATTAGTTGCAGATAATGTAGGACTTTGGATAGAACTATTTTGAACTCTTTGTAAATTATTTTCAGGATTATTAATATCATATAATAATAATTTATCATTTGAAGGTTTTAATAAATCAGCTACTTTTAAATGACCTCTTAAAGAAGCGTGTTCCATTGGTAACCAACCTGAATCATCAACCAAATCATATTTACAATGAAATTCCAATAATAATTCAACTACTTTCCTTGAACCATCACTTGCAGCTACAAAAATTGGAGTCCAACCAAAAATCATTTCACCAATTTCAGTATTTGCATTATTATTTAATAAGAATTCAACTACATCAGGTAAATTCAATTTTGAAGCAATATATAAAGCAGTTTCATTATTATGTTCAAAATCAGTATAATTAATATCAATTTTACCTAGTTTAATTAAATAACTTAAAATTTCTGGGCAATTTAATCTAACTGCTAATAAAATTAAGTTAAAACAATGTAATCTATTAGTATTAGAATAAACTAACAAATTTTGAGTAGTTTTTGGATGTTTACCAATAATTGCCAAATGAATTGGAGTTAGATTTTCTTGATCTCCCCAAAAATTAGTGTCATCAATTGATAAAGAATTTGAAATTAAATTCCATTTATTTAAATAACTTAAAATTAATTGAACCATATTTTTAATACCATATTGTGAAGCATAATGTAAAGGGGTTCTTAAATAATTATCTTTTGAATTTAATAAAAATTTTAAATTATTAAATTTTGAATTTGAATTAATTTTATCAAATATATGATTTAAACCATCTAATTTAATTGGATATAATTTTTGACCATCAGAACCATTATTTCCATATAATTTATTTAAATTTGAATTTTCACCAGGGATTAATAATTTATTATCAGATTGTTCAGTCTTAGTTTGACGTTTACCATATTGTAAAATAATATGATGAAAAAAATTTCTACCATTAATATCAAATTTATCAAATAAAAGGTTATCAGTGGATAAATTATTTTCTCTTAAATTTTCTAATAACAAATCAAAGAAAGTATCAATACAATTAATTGAATCTTGTGAAGTAGATTTAACTAATAAACTAAGAAGAAATTTTGAAGTTTTCTTTTGTTTTGGAATTTTTATTAATTCTTTTGAAATTTCTTCATTATTATCATCTTTAATTAAATCCATAAAATTATTCAAAAACAAATTATCTAATGAATCATTTATATTTAAATTATCAATTTGTTGTTGTTTATTTTGCTTTGAATTACCATCTTTAACAATAGAATCATTATAACTTAACTGATTTAAAATATTATTAATTGATTCTAAACAATTAATAAGTTCAATTTCATTTGCAAATGGTAATGCATTAACTCTTGTTGAAAGATAATTTTCTTTATTATTATTTGGTAAATTAATTGATTGATTTTCTAAATGATTATTTGATAAATTAGTTAAAGAATCCATTTTTTTATCTAATTTTTTTAAAATTTTAACAAACCCTTTATGATTTAATTCACCAAACCATTTTAAATTACGGAAAAAATTCTTTAATTCTAATAAAATTGAAATTATTTCATCTAATTCATCATTTGAATCAATTTGATGATTAATTTTACCTTCATTAAATCCTAATAATGTAATTATTTTAGTTAATCTTCTATTATATTCATTGAATTTAGTATTATAGAATTGATCTACTTTTTCAATATTTCTATCTAATTGGAAAAAAAATTGTGATAATATTGAATTAACTAAATCACTAATTTCCATCTCATCTGGATTAAAATCATAATCAATATTTTTAATAATTTTTTTTAAATTTTTATAGTTCATATAAAAAATTGACCATTCTGGTATTTGATGTGATAAGAATGTTTTACCAAACTTCATCTTTTGTTAGTTATTTTTCAAATTATTCAATTAATCTTATTCCTATTTGTGTCAAAAAAAAAAAATTATATTAATATAAATGCTATGTGCACTTATGACCAAACTTGACAGATAAACAAAACACACGTGTTGGGGGAAATGGGTAGTTAGTGGCTGAGAACACAATTATATTAATGAATTTTATATATAAAGTTATAATTCAATCAATTTAAGCTAAGGTTTATTAACTTAAAATTTGATTGAATTGTAAAAAAATTTCAATTTTGTTTAAATGCTCTGTTAGTGATAAGGCATGGAGAAAGGGGAGGGTAAGTTTTTCGGCATCTCATACGTCATAGAAATGTATAATAAAAAACTATATATATTGTTCACGTGATGCAGTTTATGTTAGGCATTTTTTATTAGCCTCAATTTATATGCTCATTTTTTACTCGGTTTATGTTACCCTTGAGCAATGAATTTCTTCGATGGTCTCCATCTCTCCATTACTTTCCGCGATGAGATTGTCGCTTTCACTTTCTTTTAGGACTCGCGACTCTTTATCAGTATAAATACTAAACGTTGTTCATGAAATCTTTATAAAATTCCCATTTTTTGTAAATAAATTCATTCATTAAGCAATTATGTCTACTGGTAAGTAATATATTAATTTAATTTAGTTTGATTTAAATTTTTTTTTTTACTAACATTAACTCTAGTTCAATATAATTTCCATCCAAAGAAACAAGCTACTATTATAACTGCACCATTTTCTGGAGGTCAACCAAAAGGAGGTGTTGAATTAGGACCTGAATATATTTTAAATTCAGGATTTGCTAAACAAATCGAACTGTTAGGTTGGGATGTTAAAATTAATCATGCATTAAAAGATACTTCATTTGAAAGTAAAAAAACTGATGATAAAGATAGTTTTGGTGTTAAAAATACTGAAATTGTTAATGAATGTAATAAAAAAATCTTTAAAGCTGTTAATGATAGTTTAAAAGAAGGTAGATTCCCATTAACTGTTGGAGGTGATCATTCAATTGGTACAGGTACTTTATTAGGTGCTTTAACTCATAATCCTGAAACTTGTGTATTATGGATTGATGCTCATGCTGATATTAATTCACCTAAAACTACTGATTCTGGTAATTTACATGGTTGTCCAGTTTCATTTTTAATGGGTATTGATAAAGAAAGTTACCCACCAGAATTTGATTGGATTGATCAAGTTTTAAAACATAATAGAATTGCTTATATTGGTTTAAGAGATGTTGATAGTGGTGAAAAGGAAATTTTAAGAAAATATAATATTCCAGCTTTTTCAATGTATCATATTGATAAATATGGTATTGGTAAAGTTGTTGAAATGGCTCTTAATAAAATTAATCCAGATTTAAAAAATCCTGTTCATTTAAGTTATGATGTTGATGCAATTGATCCAAGTTTTGTTCCTGCAACTGGTACAAGAGTTGAAGGTGGTTTAACTTTAAGAGAAGGTTTATTTATTGCTGAAGAAGTTGCTTCAACTGGTTTATTATCATCTATGGATATTGTTGAAACTAATCCATCTTTAGGTGAAACTCATGATCATATTTTAGATACCGTAAGTGCAGCTTGTGCAATTGGTAGATGTGCAATGGGTGAAACTTTATTATAATTAGAACAACAAATTTTTTTTGAGTGAATATATCTATATTTATATATATAGTAATTTATGACGTATTTTGAAATTTGCAGCCATCATGAGGCTTAGATAATTGTTTTATTATTACTATTTTATGACGGTGGTCGTGTGCGAGGCCAGTCATCAGCAGCAAGTTAAAAATCCTGTTATATAAAGTGAAACGATTCCCCCAATAACTAAAGTAGCAAACCAAATTGTATAAAAAAACTTCAATTAATTAAATATTTAATAATGTCAAGTGTAATTGTAAGTCATATTCCATCAACAGTTCCAATTGAAAAATTACAAGATTTTTTTTCATTTTGTGGTGAGATTCAATCACTTAATTTAATTTCAGAAGAAGATAAATTTAAAAAATATGAAGTCAATTTCAAAAATAAAAAAGCATTATCAACAGCTTTATTATTAAATGATGCAGATTTAGATGGAGTATCAATTAAAGTTGAAGAAAATATTGATTTACCTTCATATGATGAAGTACCAGGTACAGAAAATGCGATAACAACTGGTGATAATAAAATTCAAGGTAATCAAGTTACTGGTGATGATACTTATGATGAAGTTGGACAAGAAGAAAAACCAAAATATGCAATTATGGCACAATTATTAGCACAAGGTTATGAAGTATCAGATGAATTAGTTGAAAGAGCAATTAAATTTGATAAAGAAAATGGTTATACAGTTAAATTTAAATCATTCTTAAAAACTTTAGATGATAAATATATTCATTTAAATGATCCAGAATCAAAATCTAATAAAATATTGGGTGATTTAAAAGATACTAATAATAAATATTATTTTAAACTTAACAAATATTTTGATAAAGTTAGTAATCATCCTTATGGTATTAAAATTCATGATTTTTATAAAACTTTAGCTAATGATGTTAAAGAAGTTCATAAAGAAGCTAAAAGATTAAACGAATTGAAAAAACAACAAGAAGCTGAAGGTGTATTTGATGGAGTTTCTGAAAAACCTTCAACTACTGAAAAAGCTTAAATTTTATATTTATTGCGAAATTTGCGTATTGTCTCTATTTCTCTGTGTACTAAATATAAATTGAAACTATAAATAATCCTTTCTTAAAACAAAAAAAATATATATAAAATAAAAAAAAATGGCTATAGAGTTAATAAATACTTTAAAATTCTATAAAAAATCAATAATAAAATTGGGTAATCAACCAAACAGAATTATTTATAAAACCATTTATTATGACCTTTGTATTATCAAACCAGTGATAAATATTTATATCCACAAAGAGTAAGTAAGATTATGTTAATAAGAAATTGATATTTAGAAAACTAACAACTGAAAAAAAAGTTATCAAATTGTATTAAAAATGTTTATTAAAGAACCTTTAATTAATGAAACTAATAGTATTTCAATTAGAGAATTAATAATATTCATTAAAGGATTAAATTATTATGACTTAAATGATTCAATCATTTTCTCAACTCAAAGTTTGATCTATAATTTAGATAAGTTTATTGATTTTCAACAAGATATAAATTACCTTTTAAAGTATACCGAAAAGTTAGTTTAAGTTGGTCCGGAGATAATAGGGTAAAGATGGCTGCAAATTAAAATGGACGAATCAAAATTTGTGAGGTTAGATAGCAGAAAAAAATAAAAAAATTATAGAACTGGTAGTGTCTCGACCGCGGTATGGGTCCCTTTTACTCCTGTACCCCGGATACCCATGACTCTGGATGACTCAAAATTTTCATATGCAACAGACTCTCAGAATTATACCGAGCGGAAAATGATATATTGACAATATAGGGTATGAAATCTGTGAAAATATGATGAAATAATCTTAAATAGTTACTGATCTCTGATTCGCCTATTTAAAACATTGAAATATTACATTATATTGGTGTTCCGGGACGGTTCCGAGGAGTTGCTGTTCATCCCCGGATAAATGGAGAGTTGTGAATTTTGTGGGGGACACTTTTATCAAAGTATTTAAACTTATTCGTTTGCTGATTTTTCAAAAAACTTGTCTCCTTTTTTAAAAGTTTTTTGTAATTATATTTATATTTTTATTACATATCATTTATTTATTTATTTATAATTAATTATTATGGCTCCAGCTGCAAAACAACAAACTAAAGGTAAAAGTGTTACTGATTTAGTTGCAGGTGGTACAGCAGGTTTATTTGAAGCATTATGTTGTCATCCTTTAGATACAGTTAAAGTTAGAATGCAATTATATAGGAAATCAGGTAAAAAACCACCAGGATTTTTTAAAACTGGGGTTAATATTGTTCAAAAAGAAACATTTTTAAGTTTATATAAAGGTTTAGGAGCTGTTGTTATTGGTATTGTACCAAAAATGGCATTAAGATTTTCATCATATGAATTTTATAGATCTTTATTATATGATCAACAAGGTAATATTTCAACAGGTAATACATTCCTTGCAGGGGTTGGTGCAGGTATTACTGAAGCAGTTGCAGTTGTTAATCCTATGGAAGTTGTTAAAATTAGATTACAAGCTCAACATCATTCAATGGCTGATCCTTTAGATGTTCCAAAATATAGAAATGCTCCACATGCTGCTTATGTTATTGTAAGAGAAGAAGGTTTTAAAACTTTATATAGAGGTGTTTCATTAACTGCTGCAAGACAAGCTACTAATCAAGGGGTAAATTTTACTGTTTATTCTAAAATAAAAGAATATTTACAAGATTATCATAAATCTGAAGTTTTACCTTCTTGGGAAACAAGTTGTATTGGTTTAATATCTGGTGCTTTAGGTCCTTTATCTAATGCTCCATTAGATACAATTAAAACAAGATTACAAAAAACTACTTATGCTTCAAATGAATCTGGTATGGTTAGAATCGTTAAAATTGGTAATCAATTAATTAAAGAAGAAGGTATGGCTGCTTTATATAAAGGTATCACTCCAAGAATCATGAGAGTTGCCCCTGGTCAAGCTGTTACTTTTACTGTTTATGAATTCATGAAAGGTGTATTAAGTGGTGATACTCCAGTTCCAGGAATAACCCAAGCTAAAAAGAAATTGGATTAATTTCAAGTGGGAATTATTTAAAAAAAAATATGAAAAGTATGAAAATTTCATCAAAATAAACATTTGTAAAACAATATTTTCTTTCATTATTACACTTTTGTCTCTCCTTTTACTTGTAATTGTGGATCTGTTTTTACATTAACATTCTCTGGAATATTCAAATTTTCACCTCTCTTTGCATGGAATGAATATTCATGACTGGTTACTGCATCACCTCTAGAAAATGATTTGTGACAAAATCTGCATTGATAAGGCTTTTCACCCGTATGGATTCTTTTATGTGTAGTTAATCTGTATTTTTGAGTAAAACCTGTTCCACAAGTTTCACAAATAAATGGTCTTTCGCCTGTATGAACTCTTTTATGCCTCGTTAAATCTGATAATTTATAAAAGGATGATTCACATGATTCTAAGGGACACTTATGTACTCTTGGTCGAGCACATGACCTATTATAAGCTGGTAATACCAACTCTTTATGAACTTCTTGCTTGTGAAACTTTAATTCTTCATAATCTACAAATGTACTTAGACATTTAGGACAATGATGTACTCTAGAAGTATTGGCGCTTGGATCACTCTGTAACGTTTTATGTACTCTTATCACATGATGTGAGCAGTTTAATGCACTTTTAAATGTTTTAGGACAATGCCTACACTTATGGAGCTTTATATCTTCAGCAGCTTTTTGTAACTCTTCTTGTTCCGTATTATCAAATTCCATTATTAATGTATCTAATATAAAAAAAATGCGTAAAGCTTATATTAGTGCGGTATACTGTTTTAAGTTTTTCTAAATTTGCCCTTCATTGCAGGATGTTGATAAAAGCTGTATCCTTGAGTAGGAATATTTATGGGAAAAGGCTAGCACAATTGGCGGTTCCTTCTATTAGGCACTTCACTAATGGGATATCGAAAACATATCCAAGAAGAATTGCCAAAGAAATACCAGAAGAAGAAGTAAGACGGTACTATGAAAATCGTCCTAACAAAAATCAATTTTATTATCAAACAGATCCAGATGCCCATCTGGGAGAATTCAATGAACCTTTAGGTTCTGTGTTTCACGTTCCACCTAATGAAAATGGACTTATTACTCCACAAGACCCTATTTATGATATATTAAAAGAACCTACGTTAGTAATAGAAAGACAAATAGAAATGATGAATGTATTCTTAGGGTTTGAACAAGCAAATCAGTACAAAATAATGAATTCGATGGGGGAACAGATTGGTTATATGAGAGAGAAAGATTATGGAATATTTAAAATGATTGGTAGGCAATTTTTCAAGCTTCATAGACCTTTTGAAATAGAAGTATTTAACAATTATGATGAATTAGCATTAGTTATTAAGAGACCTTTTTCGTTTATTAATAGTCATATCAAGAGCTACATACCTGGATACGATGAAAATGGTGATAGAATGTTAGAAGTATTGGGGGAATCGGTTCAAAGTTGGCATTTATGGAGAAGAAGGTATAATTTATTTAAATTAGATGATGAAACAACTGATGAATATAATCAATATGGTATTATTGATGCACCTTTCTTATCATTCGATTTCCCTGTTTATAATGACAATAATGAAGTAATAGCGTCTGTTGATAGAAATTGGGTAGGTTTAGGTAGAGAATTATTTACTGATACTGGTGTATATATTATAAGAATGGATCCTGCCAGTTTTGCAGGAATGGGACATCTTTATCCTACAGTGGCAGGTCCTTTGACTTTAGATCAAAGAGCTATCTTATTAGGTAATGCCGTTAGTATTGATTTTGATTATTTTTCAAGACATCTGAGAGGTCCAGGTGGAGGTTTACTCAGTTTTGATTATGAATAAGTGATAAACTTTTTAATTTTGCTTTATTTAAAAGTTTGTCCCATTCTTCATCATTAGTTTCTTTACTAATATTTTTAATCATTTTTATAAGTAAATTAGTATAATCATATTTTCTTAATTCAATTTCTTTATCCCAAATTTCTCTTTTTTGAATTTCTTGTAATAAAAGTTGATCATCATTAGTTTCATTTGCTTCAATTAATTTATCATTTGTAATAACCAAAGATGAAAATCTAACTTCATTATTGTATTTACTAATTCTTTCCATTAAAATATTTGGTAATTTATCATAAAATTCATTCATTGTTTTACATTCCGTATGTTTAATTGGCAAGTTTTTTAACCCATCCAATTCATAAATGTATCCATTTTTCATTATATAACCAATGAAATGGAAAAGTCCATCATTCTTATCGTTATAATTTGCAGGTGGTTTTTCTGGATCTTCATCTACAATTAAAGATGGCGTAGAAAAAGAATTGTGAACTGAACGAATCAATTCACTATTTGAAATGGTTTCCCCTACCATTTCTCCATCGAATCCTTGTACAAAACTTTTAAAATTAGTTAATTCTTTACCAATTTGGATATCATCGGATTTATTAAGTAATATATTCAATACTGCTTGAGTAGCACAAGCATTTTGAATGGTTTGATTAGCAAAAAAAATCCCATTTTCTTGATATTCTGGATCGTAAGTCCCACATATTGGTAGGTTCCCCTTGGATGCATACTCTCTGTCGAGTTTACCATACTTGAAAAGAAATATTACTCCGTATACTTGTCCATACAGACGCAAAGACTCTGAATCTATAGAGTATAAATCATCAAATTGAACATTTTCAACGTCCAATTTTTCTACAAGTCTTGTGAAAAGCCCCTTGATTCGTTAATATGATTCTTTTTTTCTTCTTTACCTTTTCTACTTACCGCATCTGAGTCAATAGTATTCCAACCTGAACTTGACATGCTTCTTGTAAGAATCCAATAGCGCGACACTTTACTTTTTCTTAATAGTCTCTTTTGAACACGCCAACATGAATGGAGCTTCTTATGAAGAGTACACTAGACTCTATGAAATAGAGTCAAAACCAGTAGAGGAAAATCAATTATATGAATATTTGGGATTCATCACCGGACTTTTAGTTGTTGTTGCATTTTTCTCGTTATCATTTGCTTTATTAGTGAATCTTAAGAATAAATCCCATGTTAGTTATGTAATTAATGCTTTAATAGCTTCATTATCAATTGGTTTAGGAAGTATATTGGTAAGTAATTATGTGGGTGTTTATATTTGAGGTTTTTATTTATGAAATATATATTTAGAGTATTTGCTTCTTTTCTTTAGTAATCTTTGTTGACTATATCTTGTGGACTCGTTGTTCAATTCGCACTATGCATCTTATTAACTTACTTCTTCTCCTAGTAGGAGTTACTGCATTCTATGCAAATGACCCTAACGTGTATGAATTGACTCCTTCAAATTTCGATAAAGTTGTTCATAAATCAAATTATACTACCATTGTAGAATTCTATGCTCCTTGGTGTGGTTATTGTAAGCAATTGAAACCTGTTTACCATAAATTAGGTAAATTTATTCATCATGATTCAAAGCATGCTGTTAACGTTGCAGCTGTTGATTGTGCCAAAGATTCAAATAAAGCATTATGCTCTCGCTATCAAGTTTCAGGGTTCCCTACTTTAATGGTTTTCAGACCTCCCAAATACGATTCTGGTAAACCTGTTAAAACGTCAAATCATGCGCATGAAGTATACAATGGAGAAAGAGCTTTAAAGCCAATGGTGAACTTTTTAAGTTCAAGAATTAAGAATTATGTTAAGAAAGCTCATAACTTACAAGATTCTTTAACCAAATTTGTTGAAGAAAATGGTGATTATAAGGTTTTATTGGTTTCTGAATCTGTAAGTATAAACCCAATGTATAAATCATTAGCAGTTGACTTTTTAAGTAAAGTTCAATTTTCAATGAAAACTTCCAAAGAAGCTACAAAAACTTCTATTGAATTAAATGGAGAAACTTTACAATTGGATGTAACACTCCCATCACTTTTCCTCATTGATAAATCCAAGTCTAAAGTTCACAAGTATTCTAATAAGCTCAATGATAAGCTTAAGATCTCTAAATGGATCATGGATATAACTGGTGTTTCTCCAGGCGAAGGGGAATTATCTAAAAAGGATATAAAGTACTATTCTGTTTATAGAGGTGATAAAAAGAAGCAAGTTCACGATGAATTATAGAGATCATTTTTTATGTATGTATGAAAATGTATATAATTGTAAATAAATATCTATAATTAAGCTTTGCCTATATTGTCCATCATATCAAGAAGGTCATCCAAGTCGTCTTCTTTTACATCTTTCTTTGCATCCACTTTTGGTTTTTGTATCCAATTTACAACTTGTTCAACGTACATTTTGGAATTTGGTACAAAATGACCACCAGGGTGCTTTAAAATATCAGAATTCTGTTTATATTCTTCAAACAACTTCATGGTTCTTTCCTCTGTAATCACAGTATCTAACTCTCCATACACATGCAAAATTTTAGGGAGATTCTTAGCTGTTTTACTGAAATATTCATCATAAACTTCATTACCGGACCCTTTTGAAGTGTCAAGTCTGAAACCTGAATAAAGAATGGCAAATTGTAAAGATGATCCAAATAATTCATCAAATCTATTAAGTAAAATCCCCAATAATCCAGATCCTTGCAGAAATCCAATAACTCCAACAATAGGTAAATCCTTATCGGAGTCTTCCAATTTAGCATCATAATCATCATCTTTGATGACCTTGTTGTTATCCACGTAATCCTTAATTGTATCTATAGCCTGTTGCAATTCGATTTCTTTATTAGTTCCACCAGGTTTAACCCACCATGCTCTATAATCGGTTTCTTCATTGTCATCGGTCGTAACCGAATTGAACTTACTAAGCGAATCATTGGAAGGTAAATCATTCGGCATAAGTTTTAATGGCCCGTTAATATACACACATTTATAGTTCAACTTACTGATCTTCTTTCTCAAAGCCGAAGTTTTGGCATAGAAGATAGAAGAAGATTGTGTGTATCCATGGAAAAAGAGAACTCTACCGTTGGACATTATGAATAGATGAGATAAGAAAAGACACTTAAAGTCCGCGAACAATTGAATAAATATTTAATAAGGTAAAACGTCATAACACCTTTACACCAGGCAGGACTATAAAACAGTTTTTTCTAAATCTAAGATATTTCTAATAATTTTAATTTTACCATCTCCATAATATTCATTGTAATCATCTTTAGATTTAATTTTATCAAATTCAGAATCTATCTCAACATAATGAATAACGTTCCCATAACCTAAATTATATGCAGCTTTAACGTTAATTTCACTATCATCAACAAAGTATAATTGTTTTAATTGATCTTTATTTGAGATTTGAGTGATTTCTAAACATCTATCAAAATATCCTTTCATTGGTTTACAAATAATTGGACTTTGTGAATAATCACAATAAGTTAATCCATCAAATAAATCTCCAATACCTAAGAATGAGACTACTCTTAATGCATGATTCTTATAGGCATTAGTCATCAACCAAAAAAGATCGAATTTTCCTGATTTTTTCATTGAAATTAACATTTCTCTAAGCTTTTCATTATAATTTAATACAGATTTTAAATCTAATGCATCATCTACTTTACTATTATATTCTAAAGCATCTACTTTATGGTTTCTAACTAATCCTTCCAACGCAAGTCCGTATGTCTTGTAGTACTCCATATGTAAATTGTGGGCGTCTTCGTCCTCCAATTTAAGATTGGCTTTGAAATAATCATGGATTTTAACTTGCATCATATCATGAATTCTAGTAGATCTATTGTACAAACAGTTATCTATGTCAAAATAAAAGATTTTTTTGTTGGATAATTCCGCTGGAAGTGGGCCAAATCCGTACTGGAGTTGTACTTCACTTCCTGGGTGTTCATTGCGTCCGATTTCAGGGTTCTTGTAAGTAATTGACATTTTAGTGGACTTAAACCGCTGCAGCACTCGTGGTATGTATTTTAACATTTGTCGCGCTTTTGAGTCAATAAACTTTTATATGGCTTCTGCGTGGGCGTGCGCTTACCATTAACTTAGATAAGATAACCTTTGTGGTGATTGCAAAATCGTATCTCATAACAAATTTACTATATATAAGTTTGATTGGTCAAATTAGCTATAGAAGATATCGTTTGTGTCCCTTTTTTCGATTCTAGTTTTCAAATAGTTTAATATTTCGTAGTCACAACCAATTATACCAGACAAGTCAGAGTTGGATTTATTCAAATATTTCAATTGATCGATATAGTGAATTCTTAAATCGTCAACGGTTCTTGCTGGTGGTGGGGTACCCATATTGGCAACTAGAATCTTGAAATGGTTCTCGTGAACATTGCTAAGTTGGCCATCTAAATTGCAAGTACTTAAATCACGTTTCGTAGGTACATCTATTTTTGCCAATGTTAGTATATAATAGATGTTGTATTTCAATTCGAACTTGTGTTGGGTGGATTCTCTTCCATTGAATAAGAACACTTGGAAAGTATCTATGAAATCTTCGATATTGGTGGGATATTTGTCTATAAGATTTGGCAAAATGGTTGCAAATTGAACAAGTTCTGGTAAGTACCGTTGATTTAGATTCCAGTCACAGAGTGTTAGCAAATAAATGTGGTATATTTCGTTTGCAGTAACACAGTGATCATATATTATTGAAGAAAGGATGAAAATCTTTGTTCTTAGTAGATTAGCTAGACATGAAGGATTATTACGTTCGATTGTAACGACTAATTTATCACTGATTGTGCCACCTTCAAGCCCAAGACCTTCGATTTCTAGAGTGACAAACTTCTCCACCTTAATGCCCTGAGCCACTGCTTTTTCCAAAACATTCGAAACCCTATTTAAATACTCTATGTCTGTAGTCCTAAAAGCAGAATTAAGCAAAACTGATTTTTGCAACATCTTAGGTAAATAACGATCGGGTATCATCTCCAAAGAGCTCAATTCACCTCCTTTGGCGGGTTTAAGTGGCTTGAACATGTAGAAATGTCTCGATATTTTATCCAAGTCCTTATCTATCAAGCCATCAATACGCTTCGATTCCTTTCCCAATTCATCTTCTAACGCCTGTCTTTTAGCCCTCTTCTTTTCTTTTTCTATATCCAACTTCTTCTGGGCCAACTCCAACTCTGCCTTTATCTTCTTATCATTATTGAACAATGTTCTGTTCTTCTCTCCCTCAGTCTTGAATATATCTGGAATATCTATCTTCAATTCATCAGTATCATTAAAATTTGCCTCAAGTCTCTGAACTCTCAATCTTTTCGAGCTTCTGCTTACAGCTCTACTCAAAAAATCATCTTCACTCTCCGAAGAGCTCATTTACCCAAAAAAAAAAATTGGTATTATTCGGTGTTGGTTTCCCTGGCTGGTTCTAAGTATAGCGAAGAAACTGAGGAAAAACAAAAAATGCCAACCTAATGAGTGGCTCTAGATACCGCGAAGGATGAGAGAAGAGATGGTAAAACTGACACCATTTATTCGCACAATTGAATAAAATTACCACTAAATATCCCTTATGTCACACGAAAAGTTACCGTTGGAACCATTTTTCAACAAGATTGAAGAATTGAAACCAAAATTCATTCAAAGATTATCAGAAGCAGTTGCTATCAAATCAGTTTCTGGAGATGAAACTTTAAGACCAGAAGTATTTAAAATGGCCGATTTCTTAGTTAATGAATTAACTAATTTAGGATTTTCAGATATTCAAAAGAAAGATTTAGGTACACAACCACCTCCAGTTAATGATAAAAACTTGCAATTGCCACCAATTGTATTGGCACGTCATGGGGACGATCCATCTAAAAAAACCGTTCTTGTTTATGGACATTACGATGTTCAACCAGCGTTATTAGAAGATGGTTGGAATACTGATCCATTTACTTTAGAATATGATAAAGCTAAAGAAATTTTATATGGAAGAGGATCAACTGATGATAAAGGACCAGTTCTTGGATGGTTAAATGTAGTTGAAGCCCATAGAGAATTAGGCTGGGAATTACCAGTTAATTTAGTTTGTTGTTTTGAAGGTATGGAAGAAAGTGGTAGTCTTGGATTAGATGAATTGATTGCAAAAGAAGCATCTGAATACTTCAAAGGTGTTGATACTGTTTGTATCTCTGATAACTATTGGTTAGGTACTAAAAAACCAGTTTTAACTTATGGTTTAAGAGGAGTTCATTATTATGAAATCATTATTAATGGACCAGGTGCTGATTTACATAGTGGAGTTTTTGGAGGTATTGTTGGTGAACCAATGACTGATTTAGTTAAAGTCATGTCACTGTTGGTTGATAACAAAGGTAAAATTTTAATCCCAGGTATTGCAGAAATGGTTGCTCCATTAACTGAAGAAGAAAATAAATTATATGATAATATTGATTTTTCAGTTGATGAATTAAATGCTGCATCTGGTTCTAAATCAAGTTTACATGATAACAAACAAGATATCTTAAAACATAGATGGAGATTTCCTTCATTATCTTTACATGGGATTGAAGGTGCATTTTCAGGTTCCGGTGCTAAAACTGTTATTCCAGCTAAAGTTTCTGGGAAATTTAGTATTAGAACAGTTCCAAATATTGAACCAGCTAAATTGGATCAATTAGTCATTGATCATTGTAATAAAGTATTTGCTGATTTAAACTCAATCAATAAATGTAAAGCTCAATTAATCCATGATGGTAATTATTGGGTATCTGATCCTTTCAATGATTCATTTTCTGCAGCTGCTAAAGCTACTGTTGATGTTTGGAATGTTGAGCCAGATTACACAAGAGAAGGTGGTTCAATTCCAATCACCTTAACTTTTGAACAAGAATTAAAGACTGGAGTCCTTTTACTCCCAATGGGTAGAGGTGATGACGGTGCTCACTCAATCAATGAAAAATTAGATGTTCCTAATTACATTAACGGTTGTAAAACTTTAGGTGCTTATTTACATTATTATTCAAAGTAATCAATTTAGCTAAATAATTTTTTGCAGTATATTTCCAATATATTTTATAGCCAGAACAACTCGTAAATTCGTGCGCGACCGCTGAAAATTTTTCAAAGTAACGCTTTATCAGTTCAACTGCAAACCAATAACTAACTCATGTTATAGTGACCATGTCGGAGAACTTGAAGAGAGCTGAATCGTTGTTCAATAGGATAATGAACCAAAATGGTAGCAGCGAGATGTTTAAGCTGAGCCAAAGTACTCCTCAAAGTCATGGGAATGGGTTTGGTACTGGTCATGGCGGTTCTATTCATGGTGGTAATAACAATAACTCAAATAATGGAAATGGGTCAGGACCACATTATTCCAATGGGAATTTTGGACATAGCCATAATAGCAATCATCACCATAACCATAATCACCATAATCACAATCATAATCACAATCATAATCACAATCATAATCACAATCATAATCACAACCATAATAATAATCACCATCATCACCATAATAATACAAATAATCACCACAGTCATAATAGCAATCACTCCCACAACGGAAGACGTTCAAGATTGGAGATTATAAACCATCCAGCAATGAAAATACCTCAAGAATTAGAAGGGCAAATCGATCCTTCTCATCATATTTTACCGTTTAATTGGAATTTATGGCATCATGTAAGATATAGAAGATCACATAGAAGAACCAATTATTTGTCATCATCAAAAGAAGTTGAACTTCCAACATTTAATAAAGAAATAACTACCAAGCATATTTCAACAATCGAACAAATGTGGATATTTTTTGCATCAACTAAAAAAGTTTATGATTTACCAATAGGGACAGAGTTATTTTTATTTAAAAGTGGCATAAATCCAGCATGGGAAGATCCATTTAATAAAAAGGGAGGTAGATGGGTTTTCAAATTCATTAGAAAAGATAATGATGAAGAAGATTATAAAAAAGTTAGAACAAGAACTACATTAATTTGGGAAAGATTAATAATGAAATTTTTATGTGGAGATTTAAATACAGGTAATGATGAAATTACTAAATTTATACTTAATGATATTAATGGATTTGTTTTAAGTGTTAGAAAAGGTGAAGATTATTTAAGTATATGGAATTCTAATATTTTCAATAATAAGTTTAAAAAATTATATAATGCCAATTTAAAAGATTTAATAACTGATATAATATTACAAACAATGAAGGAATGTGATTTAATATTAGATGGCCAAGATATTTCAATCCAAGTTACTGATAAAATTGAAGAATTAAATGATGTAACTTTTAATTACAGGATGCATAGTGAATCTGGCAAGAGAAGAAAGAACGATAGAGGTGATTTCAGAAAAGATGAGAGAGAAGACGATGAAAGAGAGAAGGACGAAAAGAACGACAAAGAAAACGAAGACAAAGAAAACGAAGACAAAGAAAAAGAAAAAGACGACAGAGAAAAAGACAATGGTGATTTGCCAATAGTGTAAATAGAAGCTTAAAATAATAAATATAAAGTATTTCATATAATTCGGAATTATATGTTGTGTGTGGTGTACACACTACCATGATTTTCTTTGTATTTAAATTAATTAATTTTGTGTTATTTATTCATCACACAATTGCCGTTTATATAATCGCTTCAGTGCGAACAAACTACAAAAGAACGAAGAAAAAATTTTTAATTCCAATTAAAGACAATATTTATTAAAATAAAAGGATAATTTTATATTTTTACCTATTAAAATTATAATAAAAATCAAAACGTTCGATTTTTAGCATTAAAATCCAATTTTTTTAATTCTTTTAAGTTTATTAGATCTCAAATTATATCAAGTATCAATTTTTTCTTATTAGGTTTATTGATAATTATGGTTAAGGATTTTGATAATCCTTCGATATATGAATTATATCATCTGGCAAAGAAATTACTACTATTACAGAATAGAGTAGAAAATAGACAATTAAGAAAAGAGAATTTTAAAGCTCAAAAAAATCATTTAAAGTATCATCAAGATAATGTATTAGATTTATTAAGTCCTTTATCTATTGAAGATGGTAAAAAATCGATAAGTAATGGGATTTCTTTAATGGATATTACTCCTTCAAGTATGAATGAATATCTGCCTAATGAAAAAGTTAAAAAAGAGCCAACTACAAATATTTCTCCAATTCAAATTAATTCATCTATATCTACACCAACATCAAATGATTCCTTTTCTTCATCTCCTTCGTCAATTAATTTAAGAAAGAAACCAATTAAAATGAAATCAAATTTAACTAGCTCATTAGAAAAAGGTCAATCGAATTCATCAGCTCCAACTCCTTCTGTATCAGCTTCAACTCCTTCTGTATCAGCTTCAAATTCATCTGCTTCAGCTTCAAATCCATCTGCTTCAGCTCCAACTCCTTCTGCATCATCAATTTCTGATATTTCAACTGAATGTCATAATTGTCACACACTTAAAACTCCACTCTGGAGGAAAGATCCTGATGGTAATACCCTTTGTAACGCATGCGGATTATTTCAAAAATTACATGGAACTACAAGACCTTTAAGTTTAAAAACTGATATAATTAAGAAAAGAGCACCAAGAAGATCAGTTAGTAATAATAAATTATCAAATTCTGTTCCAAATCAACATGATTTAATAAAACCAAGATTTGGTACAATAAATGATCAATTATCAATTGATAATGATTATAATTCAAATACAAATTTAAATTCAAATTCTAATGGTTCAAGGCATAAAAATATATTAATTTTACCAAAACCTTCAAATAATGATTTAAAATCAATTCCAATTCCAACTAATAATAATGGAAGGGGTAGACCTCCTTCAATTCCAAATAGTCCTGCAGGATCTCCATTTAATAATGAATTTAATCAATCTTTTAAAAGAAAAAAATCTGATATTAATATTTCTCGTAAATTTTCAACATCTTCAAATACTCCATCTTCTTATCAATTCAATAATTCATTTAATAGGAAAAATAGTATTAATTCATTCCCAAAGAGAAATTCTTTAAATAATTTAAGTTCTTTTGGTACTAATAATTCAAATAGTTTAAGTACCAATAATGTGTCATTACTTAACCAAAGAACTCCAACTTACTTTGATAAACCAAATCCAATTGATGAAAGTCCAGGTTCAGTTACTTCACAATCTTCAATGAATTCAACAAAATATTCTAATAATTCATTTGTTAATGATCAATCCCAATCTCCAATGAATGTAGCTCATTTTATGAATCAAAAACCTGATATGGATTTAGATTGGTTAAAGTTTGAAATATAGTGTATAGTATAATGTATTACGACAATCAAATTTTTTTGCATCCCTCGCCCTGTCCCCAGTACAGCTTCCACGGTACTTATCGCCAAATATTGCGGTACCACCACGGTGGAAATTCTTCAAATTTGTACGACCATTTATACGACCACGTTTAAATTCGTTTAACGGGTCGTGTACATCCAGTGATCTATATGAAAAAAAAAAAATTTTTTCAAATACGTTTCTCTTTTTTCCTCCTTCCTTCTTTTATAGTTAAAACTATTAAGTTAATTAAATCATGTCAGCTCCAGCTAACAATTACAAAGTCGCCGATATTTCCTTAGCCGCTTTCGGTAGAAAAGATATCGAATTAAGTGAAAATGAAATGCCAGGTTTAATGCACATTAGAGAAAAATATGGTCAATTTCAACCATTAAAAGGTGCTAGAATTGCCGGTTGTTTACATATGACTATTCAAACTGCTGTTTTAATTGAAACTTTAGTTGCTTTAGGTGCTGAAGTTACCTGGTCTTCATGTAACATTTTCAGTACTCAAGATCATGCTGCTGCTGCTATTGCTGCTGCTGGTGTTCCAGTTTTCGCTTGGAAAGGTGAAACCGATGAAGAATACTTATGGTGTATTGAACAACAATTATTTGCTTTTAAAGATAATAAAAAATTAAACTTAATCTTAGATGATGGTGGTGATTTAACTACTTTAGTTCACCAAAAATACCCAGAAATGTTAGATGATTGTTTCGGTTTGTCTGAAGAAACTACTACTGGTGTTCATCATTTATATAAAATGTTAAAAGATGGTGATTTAAAAGTTCCAGCTATTAACGTTAATGATTCCGTTACCAAATCTAAATTCGATAACTTATACGGCTGTAGAGAATCTTTAATTGATGGTATTAAAAGAGCTACCGATGTTATGATTGCTGGTAAAACCGCTGTTGTTGCTGGTTTTGGTGATGTTGGTAAAGGTTGTGCTATGGCTTTAAGAGATATGGGTGCTAAAGTTATCATTACTGAAATTGATCCAATTAATGCTTTACAAGCTGCTGTCTCTGGTTATGAAGTTGCTCCAATGGATGAAGTTGCTAAAGTTGGTCAAATTTTTGTTACTACCACTGGTTGTAGAGATATCATTACTGGTAAACATTTCGAAGCTATGCCAAATGATGCCATTGTTTGTAACATTGGTCATTTTGATATTGAAATCGATGTTGCTTGGTTAAAAGCTAACTGTGAATCAGTTGTTAATATTAAACCTCAAGTTGATAGATTCTTAATGAAATCTGGTAGACATGTTATCTTATTAGCTGAAGGTAGATTAGTTAACTTAGGTTGTGCCACTGGTCACTCTTCTTTTGTTATGTCTTGTTCTTTCTCCAATCAAGTCTTAGCTCAAATTGCTTTATTCAATGCTAAAAATACTGAATTCAGATCTCAATTCCCTGAATTTGCTAAAACTGGTGAATTCGAAGTTGGTGTCCATTTATTACCAAAAATCTTGGATGAAACCGTTGCTAAATTACATTTATCTCACTTAGGTGCTAGATTATCTGTTTTAACTGATGTTCAAGCTGAATACTTAGGTATTCCAAAAGAAGGTCCATTCAAGGCTGAAATTTACAGATACTAGATTTAGTATTTGGTTAAACCTTTCTTTTTTTTTATATACATAAAATTAGTTTGCTTTTTTGTTACTTGTTTTAACTGCATCAACTGCATAATGACTTAATGATTAGAGATCTCTTTTATCGGATAAGGTTATATAATATAATAAACGATTCCTCAACGGAAAATAAAAAAAATTACAATAATAATAATAATAATAAATTGTAGAATTAAAAAATATACTTACAACTTTACATAAAATTTACTTCTTTTTACAATAAATTTTGAAGAATTAAAACATTTAATCATTTTAAAATATCCAGTGTAATGCTGTTTTGAAAAATCCTTCTTTTCTTGGACCATCTGGGTCACCATCATTTAATTTTGCATAATATTCATATTCATGTTGTTCAATTTCTTCTAAACCAGTAATTAAATCAGCTTCAGCTGGGTTAACTAATTTAGTCTTTTTGAATAATTTCCAAAATATAATAAGGAAGATATTAATAAAAACCATAATATAATTAAAGAAGAATGAAGCAGTATCCCATCTACCAGGTAAGAAATTTTCATAACCTAAAATAGCAACCATTATAATTAAAAAGAAAAGACCAAAATAAATTGAATAAGGTTGAAACCAAGATTTATAAGTAAAACTTGATCTATCAATATTTTGAGCTTTAACAGCACGGTAAAAACCAATATAAGTTATTGCCATGAATAAATAATTAAGAACTTGAGAACCAGTACAAATACTAACAAAGTACAGAAGAACAGTTGCAGAACCATCACCTAATTGTAATAATGATAAAAGTGCAAAACAAATTGAATTTATAATACAAAAAATTGGAACACCAGATTTTGTACAATAAGAATAAAATTTTGGAGCAAAACCTTCTCTTGCTAATTGATATAAAACTCTTGAAGAACAATAAACATATGAATTACCAGCAGAAAAAGCTGAAGTAATAATAACAGCATTAATAACATGAGGGAAACCAGAAATACCTAAATTTTGCATAGCAACAACATAAGGAGAAGCAGCAGCATCAGTACTTGAACCATTTTTAGAAATAAAGAATGGATCATTATAAGCAACTAAAATACCAACAGAAAGAGCACCACCAATATAAAATAAAACTAAACGATATAAAACTGTTTTAAAAGCAGTTGACATTGTTTTCCTTGGATTAACAGCTTCAGATGCAACCATTGACATATATTCAGGACCAACAATAGTGAAAGCAGATTGAATCCAAGCAGCTAATAAACCTTGGAAACGACCTAAATCACCTTTATTAATATATTCAGCCATTGGACCACCTTCAGCTTTCCAATTTCTAAAACCAAAAGCATCACCTTGAGGATTACCACCACACATAGTAACTAAAGTGAAAAATAATAATACAATTAATAAAATTAATTTACCTAAAGATAACCAAAATTCAGTTTCACCGAATACTTTAACTGCAAAAAGGTTAATTGCTGAATATAAAACAATTTGAACACATAAAGTAATTGCAGGTGAATAATCATCACGCCAATAATGAATCATTGTATTAACTGCAACTATTTCAAATGGAATATATAAAGATTCCATTAAATAAAAATTCCAACCTGCACTAAATTCTAAAGCTTTATCAACTGTTCTACCTGCCATAGTTACAAATGGTGAAGCAATAGGTAAATAACAAACCATTTCACCAACTGATGTAGTAACTAAAATCATATTAAATGTCCAAAAACAATATGTAAGTAATAAAGAAAGTGGTCCACCTTTTAATAATGCACTCCCAATTGAAATGAAAATAGCTGTACCAATAGCTCCTCCAATAGCAATTAATTGAACATGTCTTGATTCTAATTTTCTATGAATTTTTTCATTTGGATTAATAGTTAAGAATGCAAACTTCTTAATTTGTTGATCTGAACGAACTGATTCAAATGATGATTGTCCTGAATCTCTTGATGGTGGAGATATC
The DNA here is from genome assembly GCA_030571995.1 of Yamadazyma insecticola. NCBI lineage: Eukaryota > Fungi > Ascomycota > Pichiomycetes > Serinales > Debaryomycetaceae > Yamadazyma > Yamadazyma insecticola. Next base: position 110,297 of record JAJLZB010000023.1, read on the forward strand.
TCCTTATGACTATCTTTCTCCATCAAATTTAGATATTTTTAAAACAATTTGCTTTTTCTTTATATTCTTTAAAGAAAGATATATGCTTATGTTTATATTTAATAATATTTTTTTCTTTTTTTCAAAATCACCTCTTCGTCGTTTGATAAGATAGTAAAAAATTTTATTCCTTTGTTTCTTATTTCTTAATTGGTGAAAAAGTTTCTTAATTTTTTTTTTTTTTTCTTTTTCGATAAGAATGCCGTTAACTATTTCCTTGTTTGGGATAAAGTGGCCAGAAACTTAAAGAATTACGAAATATTTTGCTTCACATGTTGAGCCACCTAAAACCCCTCAGCCGTGTTCTCTTAAAATAATTACGTTAATTATGGAAGTTAATTAATGTTATTAGTCTAAAGTATTTCTTTTGATATTTACTTAGATCTTCTCTAACTATAATAGAAAAAATTTGGGGAAACCTTATTGTCTGCATGTAGCGCCTTACGCCTTAAGCTTCATGCATTATGCCTTACGAGCTGTGGTTATTGCACGCTTTTTTTTGGAGGGGTTATAAATTGTGCTGACGGAATTAATTCCGGGCGATGGAATTTGCTCTAGTTACTTCGGAATTCCCATCGTGGAGATATACGATAATAGATAAAGGGTTCCATGGGTTTGGTTATCGCTTAGTGGTGGGTTATCAGCGAAAAGTAGCTGCAAATCGAGATAAAATCGAGAGGAATTATGGAATAAATTAAGTACTATGGGCCGAGCTAAGGTAAAATCAACACCGGCCCGGGTCTCATAACCAGGACCAGAAGTGGACAGAATGAAAAGGGCCAGACAAAATGAAAAGGGCCAGAAAAAATGAAACGTCCCAGACAAAATGAAACGTCCCAGACAAAATGAAACGTCCCAGACAAAATGAAACGTCCCAGACATTAACAGAACAATGTCTATTTTGTTAGACATTCTCGGGGCTATTCTACTCCAGTTTCGAAGATGTCTCGGTAACTAATCGTATCAGTGCATCTTGTGCTCTTAAACCACTTAAAGCATTAAATTGTGACAAGTTTCATATTTCATTAAAGTTCAAATTTCATACTATAAACCGAATGGCTCAACTTGTTCAACACACTGCGACAATATCTTTTTAAGGAAGGTTTTAGTAACTTAAAACTATGACGTTGTGCTGTCATGAGAATGTTAGTTTCACACTCAATTGAGGCCCACGCTTATCGCATTTCACACCAACTTATCAGTTAAATTAATCATTCTTTTTTTTTTTCTTATTATCAGTTTATCGAATGATTCTTCCTACTATTGGTAATACTTTATCGCTTTTAGCAACGTTTGCCCCACGGGATAATCCAAGTTGTCCTTTGGATTTACCTTATACGTGTACAAATTCTACACCTATTGATAATACATGTTGTTTTGAAAGCCCTGGAGGTATTTTATTACAAACACAATTTTGGGATTATCACCCACCAATTGGAGGTAATGAAACTTTTACATTACACGGTCTTTGGCCAGATAATTGCGATGGGACTTATGAACAATTTTGTGATGATTCTTTAAATACAAATGCTGTAGGGGATATTGTTAAACTGTTTGATAATAATCTTTACAATGATATGAACGAATATTGGAAGAATTTCAATGGTGATGATCAGAGTTTGTGGAACCATGAATTTAATAAGCATGGAACCTGTGTAAAAACTTTAAGACCTAATTGTTATGGCTCAATGAAGGAACATGAAAATATCTATGATTATTTCAAGTTATCAATGACTTTATACAAGAAGTTAGATACTTTCCAATTTTTGAAAAGTGAAGGTATTGTTCCTTCAGATTCAAAAACTTATACAAGAAAACAAATTGATGAAGCATTAAGTAAACATTTTGGAAGTGAAGTCTATTTCAAATGTAATAAATATCAAGGATTACAAGAAATCTGGTACTATCATTACCTTAAAGGACCTATTAAAAATCAAGATTTCAAACCAATTGATACTTTAACCAAATCCAATTGTCCCGAATCAGGTATTAAATTTTTCCCTAAAGGTTCAAGTAGCCCTGATCCTGGTAAGCCAAATCCAGGTAAACCAGGTGACGGTCAAAAAGCTTACTTGAAAATTAGTGATGGATGCCTTATTTCAAATGGTAAATACTTCACTAGAGGTACATGTGCTACTTACACAATAAGCAAAGCTGACTTTGGTGGTTATAATTTAAATTCAAGTAAGGGAAATTGTGGTATGGTCAATAATAAATTGGTTTGTAATAAATCTAACAATAACAAAAACCAATTCCAGATCAAAGACGGTTTAATCGGTTATAACAATATTTTTAAATGGTGCATTGATGGCTCCAATGACCAAAAAGATATTGGTATTGGAGACTGTAAATCTTCATTCGAATTGAAAATAGACGAAATTTAAAATTAGACTTAAGATTCAGATAAGAAAAAAACCAACCTAAAAAAAAAAAAATTACGAATATTACACAAAAAGAACTCGTATATTGCATGCCTCAACTCAACTATTTACTTCACACAACTTCAAACGTGCTTATAAGTGTTTGGAATTACCAACATGTGTATACCTTTTATCGTTCTTAAAGTTATATAGTGACAACATCGATTATTTTGAAAAAAATATTTTTTAACTCGTTGGTTGGTCACTCGTTGTCAGCCGTATAAAATAACTGTTTTTAGATTATAAAATAAAAAAGATCTACGCTTTTTTGGCAGTATATAAATGATCATGAATTCCCTTATTTCATAAAGTTTAATTATTTTTTTGTTGTGCCCAATGATCTTTTTATCTAAATTTACTATTGGATTAGCGCTCCGTATAACTCAATTGATTTTTTCAATTGTTCATCTTGGGTTATCAGCCGCATTGATTTCGGCTAATAATATAGATACTTTCAATTATAATTTATTTACTTCATTATTGAGTACTATCTATGTTATAGGTAGTTTTTTACCTTCAGTTTCAAGTAAAATCCCCACTATATCAGTTTTAATTTTGGAACTGATCATGTGGGTATTTTGGTTGGCTGCTTTTGCTACAATGGCAGACATCTATGGAAGTAGAAGCTCAAGTTGTGTTAGCTACTATTATAGTTGGTATAGTGGATCTAGTAGTTACGTTAGTGATGCTTGTCAAATTGGTAAGGCAATGATTGCAACTGGATGTTTAACTTGGATCTTGTTTACCATCTCATTGGTATTATTTATTATTTATTCTTTTGTACCTGCGGTAAGGGGTAGCTTTTTCCTTAAGTCTAATCCTTTATACAGAGGTACTATTTTCATTGAAAATTCATTGGCTCCTTCAACTCCGGCTGCAAATAATGATATTGAATCACTGCCTGTTGATGCCATGCCACCAATTGAAAAAGAAATTCTACCTGAAGTTCTGCCTGCTCCCGTTACTGGATCTTCAAGTAATGATGCCGAAATAAAAGAATCAAAAGAGGTTCCTATCGCTGATCCTATTGCTAAATAATGTATAATGATTGTAAAAATTTTGCGACTCATGACGTAAAACACGAGTATCTATAATTTGTGCGGCTGTGTTGTTGCTATTATTAACTAATTATTTCTTGCCTATATTAATATATAAAAGTCTTATTCTTTTTAAATCATTTTACCCAATGATGAATAGATTTGTCCTTTCAATTGGTGTGAGGGTCATACAAATCATTTTCAGTGCTATAATGCTATTGATGGCAGCTATAGTATTGAGCTTATCATATTATCCAAACGAACAAGAAATGATTTTCCTTACATTTGCTCCATCTTTTTCAATTATCTATTTGATCTTTACATTTTTATTCATTTTATACAACAAATTACCCATAATATCCATTGTATTATTAGAATTTATCTTATTGTTATTAGTTTTGGTGGCTTTAATTATTAGCTGTGTTAACTATTCAACCGATTGCTCGAGCTCATCTAATTTTTCATACTGCGTTTGTCACCAGGTATTGATCCCTTTTGCTGCAGTTACAACTTTAAGCTACTTTGCAACATTTGGTATCTTAACTAAATCAGTATGGCCCTTGAAAAAGAGTAAATTAAAGCTTGTGAGATTACAAATTGGGTGTATGTTCAGAGTACAAGAATTACCAGGAGAGAAAGAAATATAATTACGCAATTTGTTTACATCTACAAAATAGATTAACCTCTATTTACAAATAAACCTTCTATTAATATGAATGGTTGCAAATTCATTTGTATGTAATTTTCATACCGCATTCTCCATACCGCATTCTCGTTAAACTTAATAGTTGTCCGCACATTTTAGTTAAAGTAACTTCCAAAATAGAGATTATTACCCACACGCGAAGCCTTATAATAAATCCTGGTATATTCCCTCAATATGGAATGGGATAGTTTCTTAAGGGCAAAAAAGATAGCTGGAGAAAAATACATACAGGAAATTAATCAAATTTCAAATAAATTAATGAAAAATGATTTAATTTCTAATTTAAAAAAATTCGATTATCAGTGTTACCAATATTATGCTTGCGTATGTTATTTAAAAACTAGTGATTTAAAAATGACTGCAATGGATAATTCAAATGTTTCAACTGGTTTATCAGTCATGGAAGCTTTGGAATCTTCAATACGATCAATTATTGGTGAAATTGATTTATCTAATTTAAAATTAGCTAGAGGTAATCTATTTGAATTGGCTGAAAAAGAAGGTAGTTTGGTTTGGAATTTAAATAAATCAGGGGAATATGTTGATGGAGGTAAAGATTATTTCATAGAGTTTGACAATGAATCAAGTTTGCATCCTTATAAGGCAATCCCACCATTTCCACTTGATGAAGTAGAATATGAGCCAATCTCTGGTCAAAATACAGACTCATTATTCTCTGATGCAGATTATTCAATCCCACAATCTAGCTTCCCACAATTGGAATATGGACCTTTTATAATAAAAGACTTGGGTAGAGTATCACTTTTAATTCATAAACCTACAAATTCCCTTGTAAATCCCGTTAGTCGAACTTTCAAAACAAGCTTGATGAAATTTTATGAAGGATACTCAAAAGTTGAAAGTCGTCGTTTTACAAGCTTGATAAATGATCATTTTAATAAATCATCCACTGATTGTTATATAAATCCAACGCTTACTGCAATACCCAATATTGCATTACCTTATGTCGAAGAAGAAACTGTTTTCACTTGTAGAATTTGTAATAAATATGGGGCACTGTCAGCCAGATCATTAAGAACTCATTTAAAATCCATTCATCCGGATAATGATGTAGTGGTCTCTGCAGAAAAACCTCATAAAGGCTACTCTGTTTGGCTTCCTGGTCAGAAACTGTATTTTTATAAAATCTAATGTACTTTTACATATATTTATGTACTTTTTCGTCAATATGTCTTCAACTTACTGAAACTATAGCTTCTTTCATTGGTACTTGTTCTATTTCATAACCTCCCCATAACATAATTTGTGCTATACCTTGATAAACCATTGCTTTAACACCTTCAATAACTACCCAACCTGATGTTTCGAATTCTTCATAGAGTTTGGTTATAACAACTGGATGATAGCACATTTCCAAAACTGCTCCTTTTGAATATGTCATAAATATATCCAATGTAGCCTTAGCTTGGATTTCTTGTTGGGTTTGAGGTTCGAAATTTGGTACACATAAAACTGTTAAAACTGGCATTTGACATTCTTTGGCTGATTCTGGTGTGTCTACATAAACGATTTCAAGATCTGGAACACTTTTTGCCATTATTTTAACCAAATTTAAAACTTCTTGCTTGTCTCTATTAACTATGTATACTTTTTTGCAGCCAAAAAATTTATACAATGCAAATACTGCCAGTCTCAGAGCTCCTCCACCTCCATAAACAAGACCAGGTTTACCATTTTCAATACTTTTTTGAACCCAATGATTTGCTTCTGGTGTTTGTAAAAATGATTGTTGAATCCCAACTGTATCTGTATTGGTACCAATTCTTATTATTTTACCATTTGATTTTCTAGTGTAAACGGTATTAATAGCTCCAACTCCTTCTCCTATTTCATCTAGCATATCCACTTCACCAACAAACTCGATTTTATTCGGCATAGTGACTGCACTTCCTATTACATCATCTCTTTCCATAAATTCATTAAATGATTCTTTACTGTCTGTTTCCAAAATACTATAATTCCAATTCAATCCAAGTTTTTCAAACAATGTTTTAAATAAAAGTGGGGCACGGGACTTACCTAAATGCAATCCAAATAATCGGAATTGAAGCTCTTTTTTCCTAAGCTCATCAAATGGCTCAGTAGGTTCCATAGCCAATTATATCAAAGATTCTCATTCAACGGTCCGGGGAGATGTGGAAAAAATTGAAAAAAAAAAAAAAAAGAAAAATCTTCCCAGTCGGCACACGTTAAAGTTAGTTCATTTTTAGAGTATTTTGCAATAAACTTTGAATTAAAGTTTTTGTTAATTTATTGGTAAAACATAATCCTTTATCTTTCATTTATATTTTGAACTTTTTTCAAACAAGGAAATATACCAATCCAGTGGTTGTGAGTCATTGAATTGAACGGAAGTCTGACCCCACGTCTTGGCTGCGACTAGAAGAATAGCGAATAATTTTTCACTTAGGCTCTATTGCAAATTTTTCTAAGCTTATTATAAAACTAAATAATAGGTGATTGAATACTAGGAAAGGATATTATCTATGAAAGAACAGATACGTGAATCGCCGAAAGAAATCTTTAATTTTAGAATATATTTTTCAGCTATAGTAGCATGTTTTGCTGCTGTTGTAATTGGATATGATGCTGGTTTTATTGGTGGGACTGTTTTATTACCTGAATTTATAAAAGAATTTGATTTTGAAAGTAAATCTAATCATCAAGCTGCTCTTGATAGAGCTAATATCATTTCATTATTCCATGCTGGTGCATTTTTTGGATCTTATTTAATTTATCCAATAATGGTTTATTGGGGTAGACTTTGGGGTTTTAAATTTGCTGGTGTTTTAGCTACTTTTGGTTCTGCTATTCAATTAGCTTCAAATTCTAAAACTGGTTTGGCTCCTCTTTTAGCTGGAAGAGTTCTTTCTGGTGTTGGTATTGGTGCTATTTCAAATTTAGCTCCAATGTATGTCTCAGAAGTTGCTCCAACTTCTATTAGAGGTAGATTAATTGGTATGTATGAAATTGCATGGCAAGTTGGTGGAATCTTTGGTTTTTTCATTAATTATGGGGTTCAACAAAATTTATCTGGTGCAAGACAATGGCTTGTACCTGTTTCTTTACAATGTATACCTTCTGGTTTATTCTTTATAGGTGTTTTCTTTATTCCTGAATCACCTCGTTGGTTTTTCACCATTAATAAAAAGGAAAAAGCCTTAAAAGCTTTATGTCACTTAAGAAACTTAGATCCAGATCATGATTATATTAAATATGAACTTTCTTTAATGGAAGATGAAGCAAAAGAAAGAAGAACTGTAATTCAAGATGAATTTTTCGATCCAATTAAACTTTTATTTGGGAATTCTGCTCTTAGGAAAAGATTATTAATGACATCTTGTTTATTCATTTTTCAAAATTCAACTGGTATTAATGCTATAAATTATTATTCCGTTGCTATTTTTAAAACTATTGGTATAGATTCTACTTCAGCTGGGCTTTTATCTACGGGTGTTTTCGGTATCATTAAAGGTGTTTCATGCTTTATTTGGGCATTCTTTATTGTTGATAAATTCGGTAGAAAATGGCCAGTTTTTTGGTTTTCAGCTTTATGTGCATTTTCTTTATGGTACCTTGGAGCTTATATCAAAGTAGCAAGACCTGAAGAAACTTTAAATGGATCATCTAATGCAGGTTCTAGAAGTGCTATGGCATTTTTTTATATTTGGACAGTTGGTTATGCATTTTCTTGGTCTGGTACTCCTTGGGTTTATATGTCTGAGGTTTTCGATTCAAAAGTAAGAAATGTTGCACAATGTTTTAATGCTTCTTCAAATTGGTTTTGGGCTTTTATTTTAGCTCGTTTCACTCAAGATATGATTGATTCAATGAAATATGGGATTTTCTTTTTCCTTGCTGCATTACTTTGTATTTTCACGGCTATTTACATGGTCTTTTATCCCGAAACAAGTCATATTCCAATCACTGATGTCGATATGTTATTCGTAAAAGGATTAATGCCTTATAAAGCACATAGTAGAGCTTTAGAAATCATCAAGAAAAGAGATGAAGCCAAAGACTTGGATGATACAGATGTACGTTACTTCGAGGTGGATTCTAATGAAAACTCTAGTGATAAATTGGCCTAAAGTACCAATTTCTTTTGTAAATATATTAATATGATTAGTTTAATAAATGTACCACAAATAGGTCAATTGACTATATAATTGTTGCAAAATGCGAATATCATCTACTTATTAACTATACATTTGAAGGTTAATAATTGAAAACATTTTAAAAATAGCCAAAAATTCCCAAAAGAAGCTAATCTACTCAGTAAAACCTTCTGAATACAATGGACCTATTTTCAACTTATTTGAAGTAACCATTTATTCTGAAATAGGGTTTTCTTTGGATCCTTCACCTATTTCACTCTGTTGTGATGAATTTAAAACTTCATGTAAATAAAGATGTGAATTAAAACCCATTGGAATCTATTGCTACCATTCTTTTGCTACCACTCTTGGTGATAAACATTAAGTAGCGTGAAATTAAATCGACTTCAGTATCTAAGATTGAATCTGTTCAAACCCTTTTTTGGAAGTCGCGCAGCCAATGAAAACAATAATGACTAAGGTAGCAGTAGTTGGAATAAATGGGGCTCTCGGAAGAGGAGTACTAGAAGCAATCACCTCGCCTATTTTCAAGGACTACTATGAATTTCCCGTAAAAGCCCTTAGCGGTAGAGATACCAAATTAGAAGGAATTGAAGATGGATTGGTAGAATACCATAAAATCGATTACTCCTCTTATGAAGGAGTAGAGAGAGTTTTAGAAGGAGTAGATGTTCTATTTGATTTATCAAGTGCTGCAGCAAATGTAAGACTGCTTTTAGATGTAGCTGAAAAGGCTGGTGTTAAAACCGTTTTTGTATCTGATTGGTCTATTCCATTTGGAGAAGAAGTTGAAGATTTTGCTCTGACAATGAATTGGAAACAACAACTTCATGATTATGCAAAGACTAAAAAATTTCATTCGGTATTTATAAAAACTGGAATCTTTGCAAATATGATTATCAAAGAAACCTCCATGTTTATCAAGGAGGGGAAGGCTATTCGTCTTGCAGGAGGTGATTTCCCTATTCCAGTGACATCTCCGACGGATATTGCCAAAGCTATTGTTTCAATGGGACACCAAGAAATAATTCCACAAGTCTTGTACATTCAAGGGGATGAAGTAACTCAAAATGAATTATTAGAAGCTTATCAAAAAGCTAAAGGAGTTAAACTAGAAATTTTGGATAGATCTCAAGAAGAGGTTATGGAAATAGGCAAAGCTTCTCAAAAGACACTATTTACTGATTTCTCATATCAAAAGGTAATGGAGATAATAATGGCAATGTTATCCAGTCCAAAAAGAAAATATATCGATTACAGAAAAGGTGAAGATAATAAATTAGCTAATCCAGGGTTATTTTCTTGGGAGAAAACGTTGGACCTTGGAAGAAAAGAGTGGGTAAAAGACCCTTAGTTTGACAGCTTTGAGAATAGGAATTTCATTTCTGTAGATTGTTTGACATTATAGTATTGGGCATTATAGTACTAAGCAACGTTGAAGTATCTTGAAGTATCACTGTGATATCGGGTTCGGATATGCACCTAGACTAATAAATACTAAAACAAAAACAAAGCAAAATACCTATTTTTACGGAAATTATTTCCTTGACAGTGTCTGTAATTGGTGGTTACAAGAAAAAAAAAAAGAAAAAAAAACAAAAAAATAATTTGAAAATTTCACTAAATTCGATGGAAAAAAGTTTAAATTAGACAAAATGGAAGAACCCTATATCCGGAAAAAGCATCATTAATTTAATAGAGACTTGATGGGAATCTATTTAAAGAATTTTGAGATTTTTGGTGGAGTGTAGTTTTGCGAAATAGAACAATAGATGATTACTGACAGATTCATACAATTTAATCTGTATTAATTGCATTGATTACTAACCGAATCCTGGTTATTAGTAGAAGGAGTTCCATTATTTCAAAATTGATTGCTTTGTTTACTATAAGAAAAATAGTTTATTGCACGAATTAATTATGCACAAAGGTTTAGTTTTATTGTTGCGAAATTAACTTTAATACCAAATTAGGAAATCACAGTGCTTCGACTATTGAAATCAATGAAATTGGGAATTAAAATCTAATTATAAGTGAGTGAAAGATCGGCAAAAATTTCTTGGTTTCAAAATAAGTCCGCTCGCTGTTTGACACATTTTGTTTAAGATTGGAATTTAGCAGATATATAGAACAAACTTACGACCATTTGAATAAATGAGTTGTGTTGATGTGCATTTAGTGTATGTAATATAACTATATACAATCAATAATGTGAATTGTACCTTATATTAAAGAATCTTAGATTTGAAAGCTTAAAAGCCTATTGTATTTTGCATTCTATAGTGAAGAAAAAAGCAAAGGAAAAAAAAGAAAAACTGATTGGACGCATGAGGTCAATTTGAGACCCTTTGTCCAAGCGCCATGCTTAGAGAGTGAAACAATAAACATAATTTTATTCGGCATCAAAAAAAAAAAAAATAAAAATAAATAATAATGGGTTAGCTAAATCTGATTAGGAGATGAAATATAAATAACTGCAAGAATCCTACTTTAAGTAATTCAATCCAAAATGAAAATACAATTTATAGTTTTCTCATTATTATATTCAGTAGTTTTTGGGTTCCCAGGTTTGACACCTCCATCAAAGGATAAATTTTATGAAGCACCAAAAGGTTTTGAAGATGCAAAAATTGGTGATATTTTAGGTTCAAGGGAAGTTCCAGGAGCTATTAGAAGTATTTTCTTTAAAGTTAATATTGATAAAGCATGGCAATTACAAGTTAGATCAGAAGATTCTTTAGGTAATCCAAATGTAATTATTACAACAGTTTTTAAACCTCATAATCCAGATCCAAAAAAATTAATATCTTATCAAATAGCTCAAGATTCTGTTGATATAGATTGTTCTCCTTCATTTGCTGTTCAAAATGGTAATAGACTTGCAGGTCTCGAAAATGTTCCAAATGAAATTGAAATGTTTTTAATTCAAAGTGCTTTAGATCAAGGTTATTATGTAGTAAGTCCAGATTATGAGGGTCCAAAAGCTGTTTACGCTGCAAGTTTACAAGCTGGTAAAGCTACTTTAAATTCAATTAAAGCTACTTTACAAAGTGGAGATATTACTGGAATTGATGAAGATGCTTCTACCATTCTTTGGGGTTATTCGGGTGGATCTATAGCTGCTGGTTGGGCTTGTGCTTTACAACCAACTTATGCCAAAGATATTCCATTAAAAGGTTGTGCTCTCGGTGGATTAGTTAATAATTTAACTGAAACAGCTTTAGCAATTGAAGGTGGCCCATTCGCAGGTTTTATTGCAACTGCTTTTGGTGGTTTAGCTACTGAATATGAAGATAAATTTCCAACTCATCAAATCATGAAAGATAATATGTACACCCTTAGACATTTGAAGTATAAGCAGGTATTTAAAATGTGTTTACCTCAAGTTGTTGCAACTTATGCATTAAATCGTTTCTTCTCTGGTCCATTAAAATATTTTAAGAAAGGTTATGATTTCTTAAAGACTAAAGAAGTTGCATATATTTTAGAAGAAACAACTTTAGGTGGTGATAAATCTTTAGTACCTGAAGCGCCTGTTGTTATTTTCCATGGTAAACTTGATACGGTTGTTCCTTTCAAAGGAGCTGAAAGAATTTATAATACTTGGTGTGAAGCTGGTGTAAAATCAATTGAATTATCTGCTGATAGAACTGGTGGTCATATCACTGGTGTTATTCAAGCTTCAGGTGCAGCTTTTGGTTGGATTAAAAATATCTTCGATGGTGGTTCTCCAGCTGATGGTTGTAAAAGAAATGATATAATATCTAATGCAGCTTATCCAGGTGCAGTTTCTTCAATTACTGATTTTATAGAAGGTATTGTAAAAAATGTTTTTGGTGCTCCTTTGGGACCAAATGGTGATGATTCAAGATCAGTCGAGGAAGTTGCCAAGGCAGTAGAACACCCTTCTAATGATTGATGTACGATTTATAATTAATAATTAAGAATATAGTTAATGGAACATAAAATGTTCGATTTCTAAGTTGAATTCTTGAAACAAGAAACTCGTTCAGAATACCTCTTTTTCAAACTTTTTTTTGAAACTATCAAGTCAAGACTGTGCTATATCGCAACGCTATACTTGAAACTAGACACATCCAATAAATTTTATATTTTTAACATAAAAGGGGACGGAGAAGATAATTTGAGCCAAAAGTTTTGAAAAAATAAGAAACCAACATTGTAGAAATAGGAAGAACGGTAGTATGGATAGATTTGAAGTGTTATTGAACAATGACAATAGATTTTGCCTATAAATTGGTTTAGATGATTTCCTATAATAATTCAGATTACTATTATAAAATAAGTAATACGAACTACATTCAAAATACAGAAATATTGTACAAAGTGAAAAAAGTCTAGACAAATTTGTATTCTTTACAGTCAAATTTAACATTTGAATTTAATAATTATAATATTAACGATAAATTAGACATATAATCACACCACCTTATGTTCAAAAAATCAGTTTAGTCAAGATATAAAAAAAAAAAAGTATTTGCAAAATAAAGCAACTTTAAGCTGAAGATAATAATTCTAAATGTCAATAAGGTAAGAGTTGTTAATAAAAAGTAATCGGATGCTTCATCAATATTGTTAGTTTTCCTAAATTGGATAACTAAGAATTATTGGAACCTTAATTTGCAACCAAATAGGCAAAAGTCTCACAAACATTAAAAGCGTAAAGACCAATTATATTAGAAAGCGTGAGATATATTCCCACAAACCAAAGTGATAAAGAGTATGCTAAAGAGATGAGCGACAAAAACAACAGAAGATACCATAAAACCATATGATAGACTAGAATGTTGCCAATTTTTTATTTGCATCTAACTTGGAGGATGCTTTTGATGATATTATACTAAATTTAAGACATCTGATTTCCTATTTGTATCAGAAGAGGTTTACAAAATTGGTGACGAAATATATAAATGTGGTGTTTATGAAACCAAATTGATAGTGCTACTAGGTAGAGGTTTATCTAATTCATTTGGTATTTCCTTTCAAAATTTATTAAATTATGCGTCCTTTTCTACAAGTTTAGATCAACACAAAATAATTGTAAATTAAGTCACAAAACACTTAAAATTAGATCAGGAGAAATACAAATACAAGAGATGTAAGTTAACTTCCAATTACAAGAACAAATGAAAGAGGTACAGAAGTTCATAGAGTACTTTTTATCTAGACTACTTCAACACGTATTGACGGAAGAAAATCAGGCATCTCATCGACATTACAAAAGCTGGAACAGTGAACAATATGAGAGATTCTTCAAACAGAAAATTAAAAGAAAGCAAAGGGAACAAACTGAAAGAATTCAAAGGGAAGATATCGACAAATTAAAACAAAGATGGGAATATAATCTGAAACAAATACTGTCACTGAATTCAAAAAGGAGAGAAGTTAAGGTTAAGCAAAGAAAAGATAATCCAAACTATCAAAAGAATCAATTAAAACCAATAGGTCCAGTGATTTTGGATACATTCCACGAATATCCGAAATAGATCAAACCGAAAACGAAGTCAGAAAAACTGCAGCAAGTCGGGTTAATCAAGAAAAGTCAATCTAATTTGATTTCAACCGTAGATAATCAACATTTTTATGATATTGATGATAAAGAAAACGATCAACAAAAAAGACATAGAAGTCAACAGGAACTCAGGAAGGAACTAATCCAAATGCAGCTCAGCAGAAAGAATGAGGGGGAAACCAGAATACCAACACATCTCTTAGTTGAAGTCAATGACCTAGGGGAACATGAAAATAATAAAACAATCGAAGAAAGGTCTAAAGAGAATCGATATATGAAGGACTACTGGTATTGATACCAAAGGTTGACAAGCAGGGCCTGGATGAACAACTTAAGGGAAACCAACTAGGATTGGACAATCAAGAGCAAGATCAAGATCAAGAGCGAGAGCAAGTAGAGAAAGAAGAAGAGATACACTCGCAACAAAGAGGATTTGAACTCTGTAGCCCAAATATAGATAATTAGACGTTCTCTCTCAAAAGGAAACAGTGGTGAAAATGACAAAAATTTGTGAGTTCCTCAAAGGGGAATATTACGATACAAAAAGGTGGATATCTTGAAAACGAATACGATAATATACATAAAAGAATACCCAGTTTTATGCAATAATACCGGCACATCTATAAAATAAATAAATAAAAAGCTAACTGTTTCAATAAAAAGAAAAGTATTGAAAATAAAATATAAAAAAAAATGATTCTGCCCAGGATCGAACTGGGGACGTTATGCGTGTTAAGCATATGCCATAACCAACTAGACCACAGAACCATTTGTGTGAATGAAAGACTGTGAATCTTTTATAAAGCCATATATTAACTCAATAGGATTTATGACTTTTATTTAAATAATATAAAGGTATTTTTACCTCGGATTCACCAGATATATAGTTTATTATAGATTATTGTAGTTATATATATATATCTATCTAAAAAGAGAAAAAAAATTCTAGTAAATCTATACATTTTGGCTTCAAAAAAAAAAAAAAATTAAATGCAATAATAATTACATGAATTTTAATGATTTTACTATCAAACGTGAGCAAGTATTATTATGAGACCCAAAGGTTTAGCAAGAGATCTAAAGGAATTCTAGAACATATTTACTTAAATAACTACCCAATAAAAAGACTAGTAATTGCATAATCCCTTCAGGAATCTGGTCATTGTTAAATTCATTGAAAGACAAATAAAAGATTACAACTACCTAAAGTCCTTAGGGAAATGACGGAAACCTACTTCTAATCTCCGGTTACCGGTAATTGTTCCCTTGTGAGGTGTTGATTTTCCTGAGCCGCATAGAATTCTTTTTTCCTTGAGCTTATCAGTAAGATATTATTCTTAATTGATTGTTCACAATAGAATCATAATTTAAAATAAACCTATTATCATTGGTTCAGGAATAATTTTCTGTAAGTCGAAATGGTTGATTTTTTTTTTTTGATAGTCTCAATCTTACGATGATTTCAATACTTGAAACATCTAATTGTTCAAATAAGAACACGATCAGTTAATACCTTAAACTAAATTAATATACTAGTTATTGATTTTTTATGAATAAGTAAGCTTGGGATAATTCCGCATATAATCCATCTTGCATAAATTTTTTGAAATTTCTTATCTACCCCCTAAAGATATTTAGTTTTATCTCTTTGTTTACTATCTACCCGGAAAAATAGTTTTTTTTTTATAAATAAGGTATAAAACTGTGTTAAAAATGAATTTTATGTTATTAGAATCAATATTATTGTTAAATTGACCAGTTATGACAGGAATTGAGGATAAGAAAACAGTGGTTTATACCACTCAACAAGAACTTGAATCAATCGATGGCTCACCAAACGATTTTGGTTCGATAAATTTGGATTCTGATTATGTAGATCATTTCCAACATGAAAGGAAACTAAGTAAAGATTTAAAATCAAGACATTTAGGAATGATTACTTTGGTGGGTGTTTTTGGTACTGGTTTATTTCTATCATCTGGTGGTACTTTAGCGTCTACTGGACCTGCTGGTATGCTTATTGGTTTTGTATTTGTTGGGTTAGTTGTAGGTGCAAATCAAATGTGTGTAACTGAATGTTCTTGTCTAATGCCAGCTACTAGTGGTTATATTAGACATACTGAACATTTTGTTGATGACGCTCTCGGATTTATGATGGGTTGGACTGATGTTTATTCAGCTATAATGCCCAGTGAGCTTGCAGCAACATCTGTTGTAATGCAATATTGGACTGATTTAAATCCAGCTGTTTTCATAACAATATTTGGATTAATTATGATTGCTGTAAATTCTTATAATATTAAATGGTACGGAGAAATAGAATTTTTTTTTGGAATTTTGAAACTTTGTTTAATCGCTATATTAATTTTAAGTGGTCTTGTAATTGATTTAGGTGGGATTAAAGGTCAAGATAGAATTGGATTCAGATATTGGAATGAACCTGGTGCTTTTGCTGAAAAATATACTACTGGATCTTTAGGAAAATTTGCCGGATTTTGGAATGCAATTAATTCTATTGTTTATTCTTTTGGGGGTGTTCAAGCTATCGGTCTATTATCCGGTGAAGCAGAGTATCCAAGAAGAGCTATTTATAGAGCTGCGAAAAGAGTATTCTATAGGGTTTTCGGCTTATATGTTTTAACAGTATTTATTTTAACGTTGATTGTTCCTTATGATAATAAAAGGATATCATCTCCAACTGGTGATGCCAGCGCTTCACCATTTGTCATTGCAATGCAAGGTCAAATTGACGTATTGCCTCATATCATCAATGCTATTGTTTGTTCTTCAGCACTTTCTGCTGGTAATTTAGCAATTATTAAAGCTTCAAGAGTTGCATTTGCTTTGGCTTCCAAAGGCCAAGCCCCTAAAGTATTTTTAAAGACAAATAAACATGGTTTACCATATGTGGGTGTTTTTTTTGCTTGTGGCTTTATTCCTTTGGCTTATATGTCAATAAGTCAAGGATCAGAAAAAATCTTTTCTTGGTTTCAAAGTCTTGTTGCTTCCAATGTCCTTTTGAATTGGATAATTATTGCAATCAACCATATATGCATGTCGAAAGCGTTAGATTCCCAAGGTTATTCTAGATCGGATTTACCGTATCGCTTTACTGGTACAAGGTACGCTTCATATTTTTCATTATTCTTTTCATCATTTTTCTTATTGATAGGAGGATTTGATAATTTCATAAAGGGTAACTTTGATTTTGGTTCATTCTTTGGTTCTTATTTCATAATTCCTTTAGGTATAATCTTATTTTTAGGTTGGAAATTATATGCAAAAACGGAATGGAAGAAACCTTCAGAAGTTGATTTAAAAAATTTGTTTAGGGATATTGAACTATACCCTGAGCCAGAATATCCTAAATTAAAAGGCTGGGAATATATAACACTTATTTGGGCTTAGGAGAATATTTATAATGTATAAGGCGACCTTAACTTAAGAAGTTCTAGATATCAAGGACGACAACTACTGCCTAGCCGCATAAGCAGCACCAAATCCCTGTGAGAACATATAAATTCGCAACTATTAGACCGATAAGAAGTGAGGCTCAAATTCAAGTTCAATATACAGGAATTATATTATCTTATTTTCTAGCCGATTTTGTGTCAAATATAGATTTTAAATTTATAAAAGCTCCCAAAACAAAACAAATAATCCATTAATTTCTATTTCTTCTTCAATGTTTATTATTTTCAACAATGCTCCTTTAGAGGAAAAGATTAGAAAAATAGAACCCGCATGAGTGTGTGGCCCCAAGAGCCAACTCGGGTTGTCATCGTGCTCGCGGTACTGGTGTGACGGTGTCAATAATTTCAGACTATTGAGTTTCTCTTTGCGATAACTAACCGAGAACTTTAAACCTTATTTGAGCTAATAAACCTCGCAATATACAGCCCGCAAAATCAAACCTTACGTCAATCGTATTTTTTTATGTTATAAATACCCTAGAATCGTTCTACGTTCCATCTTTGAGCTGAGCAATTGTACACAGGACTTGGTCATATTGATAAAAGGTAACTTTTTCTTTGAGTAGTTTTTTTCCTTACAACTATGGATTATATCGAAAATAGGGTGGGATACGATCCTTATGATTTCACAATTGCTATTAAGTATCCTTACTCTTATTATAGCATTGAAGCCGATACCTTTTACCCTAAATATAAAAGCGGTTGTCCTTTAGATAGAGGAGACTTGATTTACTTGGAGACCATAGGCCATTATACTAAACGGGATGGTGAATATTTGATTATCGATGAGGCCTCAGGCAACTATGTAGTGATGTATGATGAATATGCTGAAAGAGTAGGTTTGAAGGATTCTTTGGATAAATATAAAGATAACGAGCCATTTGAGCAGGCAGAAGAGTTTGAAATTATGAAGCCTATTTCAAAAGAGGAAAGTGTGCAAAACTACATAAAATATATGGAGGAAAAGATTAGAAAAATTGAACCCGCATGAGTGTGCTGGTGTGCTGGTGTCAATAATTTCAGACCATTAAGTTTCTCTTTGAGATAACTAAGCGAGAACTTTAAACCTTTCATTGTTTATCACATCTGATCTTGCGGCTCCTGCAATAGCGACATGATTTGGGAATCCTTGTACGTCTCTTAACATGGGACTTGTTTGAT